>MU224790.1:366463-378367 GCA_018584345.1 Thuja plicata
CAAACTCTATCTCCTCTTAACCAAATAAAGAGGTGGAGTTTACTGAGGATCTCTCCTGTTCCTTTTGATCTCAACCGTTCATCTCCCCATCTCTGGGATTGATCTCAACCATTCATTTTATCACCAAATCCTATATAATAAACCCTTCATAACCACTTGAAGGATCCAGGATTTCAAGCTCTCGTGCACCATTACTATGTCAGTTTGGTTCTAACATTCAAGCCATCTTGCGATCACATACACACATTTCAAATATCAAATTCTCGACGCTTCTCAAGTCATAGACGCTGCCCCGCCAATACTGAGCATCAAGAACAACGTTTCGGAAGGAGTAGAGAGAAACAATAGAAGCTTCAAGCATCGAAGGGTTTGCATTTACTTGTCCTCCTTTCTCTTGTTTGTACATTTTATTGCTCACGTTTCTGTTATTCATTTAGTAGTCATTGTATACTTGATTTGCATTCACTTGTGAACCTTTGCTACTAACCCCCACCCTTGGAAAGCTGTGGGAACCCGGAGAGAGAGGCGTACAATATGTATGTATGTATGTATATATATATGTGTGTGTATATATATACATATATATGTATGTGTATATATATACATATATATGTATGTGTATATATATACATATATATGTATGTATGTATATATACACACACACACACATATATATATATATAAAGATATGTATATATATACTTAGACATGTATATATATACATATATACATATATATATACACATACATATATACACATACACACATGCACGCACGCGCACACACGCACGCGCACGCGCGCGCACACACACACACACTTGATAGGAGTGGTTCTTCTCACCCTATATTTAGCTTGACTCTATCCTAAGGTCTCTTTGCTGGACCTATTAGGGATCTCATAAATCCTAGACTTGAAGGTAAGTCACCAAGAACTTCACCCTTCCAATCAAGATCCACCCTATCAACAAGTTCCTTCAATGCTCACTGAATCTACAAGAGTAGATTCTATTCAACTAAGCCAACTCACTCACATTAAAATTTAGGGTTGAAATCTCACCTGCTTGGGTCATTTAGGACATTCTTGAAGGTTCATAACTATCAAACATTCTTTCACATGTCGAACCCCTGCAATCTAAGATTAGGCCTAGAGATTGCTTGTAGCCCTATTCAGACTCAAATTCTTGATTTGCTGACAAAATATCCAAATAACCCAAAAATATATCTTAGGATCCAGATACCCTTTTCAAAATATTAAATTTTTTCAAGGTGAGTTTTCTTCAAGTCCTTCGTACAAGCCCGAAACCCTTGAGGGACATTGTCCTTAAAAATTGGTCTAATATGCCTTTCCTCTACATTTTCCTTCATTACTCATTGAAATCAACTCCCCCATTTCTACCATTGCACAAAGGGTTGTATCAAATCTCCCCTAGAACTCTCCAACCACTGTATTTATTCTACCAATCCAACCCTACAATAGTTTTCTCATTGTTCCTCTTTTTCCCTAGTCAGGCTATAGCCAAGCTCGCCTAGGGCAAGAGCTCATAATTGAATGCTAACACCTATTTTAACAAAACCAAAAATTAAAATATGTACAGTGGCTCCTCTATCATTCCATCCAAGCCCATTTTTTTTACCATGGATCTAATGACCTCGAGGAGCCATTTTCTATATACAATCCAAAATTGGACCAGGAAACTACAAATTTAAAGAAAATTTACAAGAAACTACAAAATGAAAACTATTAACCAAAATTGTTTGACATATAATTAATAGACACTCATAAGGATATAATTAAAATGTAAATTCCAATAATCTAATCCATTAACAAGCTTTTCTAATTCAAAATGCTCAAAAATAATTACAGTCTCAATCTGCAACTTTACATTTAATAAAAATGCAATCAAAATGTCATCCAACCTCAAAATGTTTCCATGGGAGTTCTTAAATAGTATTCTCCTCCTCAAATCAACCGCTCCAACTAAACTATTTCACCATTTAGGACAAGATCAATTTTTTAGCAAAGTCGTCGAGCAACTTTTTGAAGTTGCAAAAATGTTGCTTTGAGCAACTTTACATCTTTTCTTGCAACTTGAGTTTTTCATACTTTCACTCCCTTGGTTGGATTTAAATAGGGCTAAAAACAACCTCTAAGACACAAAGCAACTCTAAAAATATCCTCCTAAGCAACTCAGATGTTCATTCTACATTTTAACCCAATTTGTCCTTCGGGACATTACAAAGAGTGAATGAACAAAAACACTTACAAAAGAAAACACAATAAACCCTAAATAAATCCAAAATCTTCCTAAACTTTCCTAATTTTCCTAAACAACTAGGAGATAACACAAAAAAACAATCAAATGGATTTGAAACCCTAGGTTCTCCTGCACCATTCTCCCCTAAACAAAAGAAATCAACTTCCAGTTGATGGAATCAAGTCTAGGGCTATGCCTATATTTTGAAACTTTGTCTCCTACACCCATGTAGCCTCTGAATCTACTTTGCATTGCCACTTTACCAGGTTCTCCATGTATACCTTAGTTATGGTCTTCTTAGCAACCCTGGAGCTCAAAATCTTCTCTGCTTTGGGATTTGGGGTGAATGGAAGTTTTATTGTCTTGAGGTCATCTGCATCTTCTGAATGACATGGTCTCCTTCTAGGATTGTTCCTTTGTAGGACACCAGATCTACAACATTAAATACTGGATATAGTCCTATGTTAGCAGGAAGGTCAACTTTGTAAGCATTAGGTCCATATTTTGCTAGAATAGCACAAGGACCTATCTTCCTCATTTGAAGCTTACCCGAAAAACCTTTTTATAGTCTTGCTTTGCTAAGGTGCACCATGACCAGATCTCCAACTTGGAATTGAACATCCCTTTTCTTTTCATCTACCTTTTGCTTGGCATGTGTTGTACTCTCCACTAATGCTTGCTTCACTGTATCATGGACTGAAAAAATTCCTCAACATATCGACTCTTCTCTGCACTAATTCCAAGGTCTCTAAGTTCACATATACCCCTAGGATGAATCCCATAAGCTACTTCAAAGGGGCTTTTACGAGTGGATCTATTGATGGTGTCATTATAAGGAAACTCTACTTGAGAAAGTAACTGATCCCACGACTGTCCATATTCTTTAGTGAGACATCTTAGAAGGTTTCCTAAGCTCCTTTTAACCACCTCAGTCTTTCCATTCATTTTTTCATGATATGTAGAACTAAAAGAAAGATTTGTACCAAGACTTTGCCATAAAGTCTTCTAGAAATGAATCATAAACTTAGAGTCCTTGTCTGATACAATGCTTAGGCATAACCCATGTATCCTAACTGCTTCTCTAAAGAAAATATTTTCTATATATCATGCATCATGGTTGGTCTTACATGGCACAAAGTGAGCCATCTTTCTGAATCTTCCCACAATCACATAGATGCTATCCAGTCCCTGTTTTGTCTTGGGAAGTCCAACCATAAAATCCATACTGAGACACTCCCAAGGTCTAGTTGGAATTGGAAGGGGTTGTTGCAACCTACATTTGATGAATTCCCCTTGGCATTTTGATAGCTATACAAGTCTCTACATACTTCTTGATATCCCTATTCATTCTTGGCCAATAGTAGTATCTCTTAACCAACTATAAGGTCTTATGAACACCAAATTGTCCACTTAGTGAACCATTATGTTTCTCCTACACTAGGTCCTCCCTCATTGAACCTCTAGGAACACAGATTTTCCCTCCCCTAAACAAAAGACCTTCTTCAAGAGTAAAATCAAAGTACTCACCATGGAAGTGATTTTGAAAATCCTTACACACCTTGTAAGTTGCTGAGAAGTCCTCATCCTCTGGATACAATTCTTTGAAACTATCTATGCCAATGCTCCTTAACTAGATTTCTTGAAATGTGAGAAATCTCCCACTCAATTCATTTTCCACCTTATTTTGGAGTCCCTTCTTGTGCTTTATGGTGAAGGTGTAGGCTTGGATATACTCCACCCACTTTATATGTTTACCACTTAACTTATCTTGTGAATTCAAAAATCTTAAAGCCTGGTTGTCAGTGAAGACCACAAATTCTTAAGGAAGGAGATAATGCCTCTACTTCCTTAGTGCTTTCACCAATGCATATAACTTCAAATCATATGAAGAGTATTTCCTCTTTCCATCACTAAGTTTTTCACTATGGAATGGCACTGGCTTTCCCTCCTGACTCAAAAATGCACCTATGACAATATTACTGGCATCACATTCCACAGTAAACAACTTCTCAAAACTAGGAAGTTTTAATATAGGTTGGGTGGTTATCCCCTTCTTCGAATTCTCAAATCCTCTATCAACATGCTCATTCCACTGGAATTTTGTCTTCATGCCTCCTTTAATGGTATCCAAAATAGGTGCACATATTTCACTGAGTTATCTAATAAAATTCCTATAGAATTGTGCCAATCCATGGAAGCTCCTTACCTCTGTAGCTTACTTAGGTGTAGTCCAATTTAATACTACTTCCACCTTGCTTGTGTCCATCTTCAAGTTTCCTTATGAGATAACAAAGCCTAGGTATACCAACTCCTGCTTCATGAACTCATTCTTTTCTAAGTTGATTGTCAACTTCTCTTCATGTAGCCTTTGCATTACCATTTGTAGATGTCTAATGTGATCCTCCTTTGTCTTACTAAACACTAGGATATCATTTAGGTACAGTACAACCCATTTTCCTATGAAGTCTTTCAACACTTCATTCACTAGCCTCATAAAAGTGCTTGGGGCATTATACAACCCAGAAGGCATAAATATCCACTCATAGAGCCCTTCTTTGGTCTTAAAGGTCATCTTCCATTCATCCCCTTCCTTCACCCTAATCTGGCGGTAACCACTTTTTAAGTCAATTTTGGAGAAATACTTAGCTCCCCCTAGATAGTCCATCAAATCTTCTATTCTAGGTATTGGGAACCTATACCTTATGGTAATTCTATTAATGACTCTAGAGTCTGTACAAAGTCTCCAAGTACCTCCTTTCTTAGGGGCTAGGACTATGGGAATGACACATGGGCTTATGCTCTTCCTAATCAATCCTTGGTCAAGCAATTCTTGGATTTGTTTAGCAATGTCTACATTATGTTGTGGGGTCATATTATAGGCAACTTTGTTTGGGAGTGAGGCTCATGGGATAAAGTCAATTTGATGACTAATAGACCTCTTAGGTGGTAGGGTAGCTGGTTGACCATCACTGATTATGTCTTGGTATTGGTGTAACAATTCTTGTATTACTATAGGTAGCTCTTCTTTATTACTCACCTTTTCATCCTTAGGTTTCAATACTAAAGCAAAGCCCATTCCTTCTTCTTCTAGTGTCCTCAAAAATTATTTTTCTCCTACCAAAAGTATGTGAGGAGACCCTTTCTTTACTTATCCTTCTTCCAAGATTGACCGTATTTTGAATGTTACCCCTTCTTTCCTAAAAAAATAAGAATTCTTGGCTCCATCATGCATAGTAGCTCTGTCAAACTGTTAAGGTTTTACCAACAATAAATGACAAGCATCTATGGGTAAGACATCACACAACACTCTGTCCTTGTACCTCCCTCTGGAGAACTCCACCCAAGCTTGATCATTAACCAACACATGTTTATCTTTATTCAACCATGTAACTCTGTAAGGGTTAGTGTGAGGAATCTTTTTCAACTTAAGCTTTTCAATAGCTTCCATAGAAATAATGTTATTAGTAGAACCAAAATCTATGATCACTTTGCAAACCTTACCTATAATCTTGCATTGACTCTGAACAAAGATCTTCTTTGACTTGGTTCTTCCTTGATGGGCTCCTTAAGGAGTGTTCTTCTGATCATCAATTTATCCCTTATCTATGAATCCAGTGCCACCTCTATTGTCTTACTCTCCTCTTGCACATAATTTATCCTTTTCTATCCTCCTTGTGATGTCGAACTCTTCCCAAAACATCTATAAGTAGGATGCCCATACTGGTGGAAATTATAACACTTCATAGAAGAGAAATACGATACTCTTCCCTGGCTATTAGATCTTCCTCTTGAATTGTTATTGGATCCTCTTCCTCTGTTCTAACCTCCTCTTGAACTGTTTGTCTCTCCCAGATTCTCAGTGAGTTTGGATTCACTCTGATTTATTGCTTCAAAGTTTCTTCCTCCAAAGCCTCCTCTCTGGCCTCTACCATCTCTTCCTCTACCTCTTCCCCTACTGCTTGTATCATGTTTCTTCTTAAGATTATCTTCTACCTTGAGAGCTAATTGGTAACTTTGGTGTACAGTCATGCGACTCAAGAGGCTAATTTCCTCTTGGATATTCCACCTTAAACCATTCAAATATCTATCCACCTTTAGGCTCTCCTCCTCCATTACATGTGATCTTAGACACAACTTGTGGAACTCTTCTATGTAGACACTTACTTCAAGGTCTTTTTGTCTCAATTTTTTCCTCTTCTTGTGCAACTGCACCTCATAATCATCAGGTAGATAATTCTCTCCAACCTTGGCCACCATGCCTTTCCAACTGGTTATAGTATTATTTCCTTCTTTTATTCTTTCATCTTGAACAAAATTCCACCAAGAGAGGGAAGTCCCTCTCAATCTTGTCTTGGCTACTCTTACCTTTTGTGCCTTTTTCACACTGTCACATTCGAAGTGGCCATGACTACTTCTAGTTCCATCTTGCTACTAAATAGAGGTACACCCTCCAAAGACTTCCCACTCATAGATTTAGAGCCTTCAAGAATGGATCTTCTTGGAGCACAGGGTCATGCTCTGGTATTGTATCTTCTTTGGCCACCAATTTACCTTTCCCTTCACTCTCTCTTACCAATTCACGGACTATTGTAGTTCTAAGTTGCACTTCCTCTAACTTAGTTGCCATCTCTGCCAACTGTTCTTTCAAGAGTATGTTCTCCTCTCTCTTCTCTTCTACATCCTTTTCTATCTTAGCATTAGTCATCATCTCAGATGAAGCCACTGATTCTAGCAAAGATAACATCCACACTTCACAAGCCCAATTTTTAGGTTCTGGTACCAATACAATAGGAATGGTTCTTCTCACCCTAGAGTCAGCTTGACTCTATCCTAAATTATCTTTCCTAGACCTATTAGGGATCTCACAAACCCTAAACTTGGAGGCAAGTCACCAAGAACTTCACCCTTCCAATCAAGATCCACCCTATCAACAAGTTCCTTCAATGCTCGTTGAATCTACAAGAGTGGATCCTATTCAACTAAGCCAATTCACTCACATTACAATTCAGGGTTGAAATCTCACCTCCTTTGGTCATTTTAGGACATTCTTTTACACATCAAACCCCTACAATCTAGGATTAGGCCTAAAGACTATTTGTAGCCCTATTCAGACTCAAATTCTTGATTTGCTAACAAACTCTCCAAATAACCCCAAAATCTATCTTAGTATCCAGATACCCTTTTTCAAAACATTAAATATTTTCAAGGTGAGGTTTCTTCAAGTCCTTCTTACAACCCCCGAAACCCTTGAGGGACACTCTCCTTAAAAATAGGGCTAATAGGCCTTCCTATGCATTTTCCTTCATTACTCATTGAAATCAGCTCCCCCCATTTCTACCATTGCACAAATGGTTGTATCACCTCTCCCTTAGCACTCTCCAACCACTGAATTTCTTCTACCAATCCAACCTTGCAATATTTTTCTCACTATTCCTCTTTTTCCCTAGTTGGGCTATAGCCAAGCTCACCTAGGGCAAGAGCACATAACAAAACCCAAAATAAAACTATGTATAGTGGCTCCTCTGTCATTCCATCCAGACCCATTTTTTCCATGGATCTAATGACCTCGAGGAGCCATTTTCTATATACAGTCCATAATTGGACCAGGAAACTACAACTTTAAAGAAAATTTACAAGAAACTACAAAATGAAAAATATTAACCAAACTATTTCCATATAGAGTTAATAGACACTCATAAGGATCTAATTATAATGTAAATTCCAATAATCTAATCCATTAACAAGCTTTTCTAATTCAAAATGCTAAAAAATAGTTACAGTCTCAGTCTTCAACTTTACATTTAATGAAAATGCAATCAAAATGTCATCTAACCTCAAAATTTTGCTATGAGAGTTCTTAAATAGTCTTCTCCTCCTCAATTCAACTGCTCCAAATGACCTATTTCACCATTTAGGACAAAAGCAACTTTTTTGCAAAGTTGTCGAGCAACTTTTTGAAGCTGAAAAATTGCAAAAATGTTGCTTTGAGCAACTTTACATCTTTTCTTGCAACTTGATATTTTTCATACTTTCAGTCCCTTGGTTGGATTTCCACAGGCCTAAAAACAACCTCTAAGACACAAAACAACTCTAAAAACATCCTCCTAAGAAACTCAATCTAACTTTCCTACACTTCCTCCTCCAAGAGTATTTTGTATCCATCTATACAATATTATCACCTTTCTACCTACATCTACCAAGTTTATCACCCATCCTGATATTCATTACAAAAACTTTTCACAATTTCATGCATTTAGAACTAAAGATAAATAAACCCTAAAGAAAATCAGATAACCTTTTCATACATATATCAGAGAAATTATAGACTTTCATCCTTTAGCTTCTCTATGATCGTGTAGTCATACCCAAATTGCTCTGCCTGTCTGATATCAGCTCACCACTTTAGGGTCCTCTTTGTGCTAATCTTGCGTTGGTGTAAAAATAGGGCCCCAACAAAAAACCACTATCCAAACATCATCAAAATTTCTCCATTGATCGTCATAATTCATGAGTATGTAAAAAAACCCTACCCCCATACCCTCTTAAACCATTCCCCTTCTATCACTGTGTCTTCCCCTCAAGTTTCTCCTTCTTTGAGGCACAATTAGAGCCATAGCCCTGACCCTCTCATTCTCCATCCTCTCCATCTTATCCAATTCCATTTTCACCCTTGCCACCCATCCGCTGCATTTCTATACACGAGCGGTTTATCACCCTTCGCTCTCCAACGTAGAAACAAAATGAGCCCAATTCTACGCTCCTTTTCATCATCCTCAAAGCATTCTATCAAATCCGCTTCCACCCCTGGAATGGCCCATTCCAATATGGAATCCAACTCTCCAAGCATGTCATCTTCAAACAGGGATCATGTTATCCTGCCTACTTCCTACATGCTTTCCTTGATTTCCAGTCCCTAGGCCACAAAGACAGAGATGATGTCCAGGTTGGATCTTCATTTGATCTTTCTCTCTTTGAATTGCACCCCAACTACCATAATCACTGCATTAATTATCTCATCCATCTTTATCCTCAACAAACCTTTAACTCGCTCCCTGCTCGCCGGTCCCTTGAAATATTTCATCTGTTTGTTTGAGTCCACACTGAGAGTAGCCTCCATTACTTCAGCCATAAACACCTACCTTATTTGAGTCGTCGCCTTTAACACACCGACTCTTCTTCTCTGCTACCAAATTTTTGGCCAAGCCCTTCCACTATTTCATTAAATAATGAGGATGCGTGAAGCTTTCTAAATAAGCTATTCGTTCACTCGTGCAAACCTTCTTTTCGCACCACCTTTTCTGACGATCCAACTATAAGCCTGACATACCAATTAATGATCCATCCCGGCTAGGTTTATTTGGTCATCATCTCACACAAGGGTCATAAAATTCTACCTTCGTTAGCCATCCTTTCCTCCTTCACATAGAAATATAAAAAAATATTCTCCCAGTATCTTACAATGTCATAATCATTACACCTTTCTTCAGACTATAATTATATCCTAAATCATATCCCATCAATCTTGCTAAAATCTTCAAACATTATCTCGCCAATCTTCTCAAAAGACGTGGCCCAATTTGCAATTTTTTCAGCTTCTTTATTCCCTTCTCGCAGTGTATAACTAATTTTAAATTTGTTAAAGGGCCCTCTTTTTTAACCGAAGAGAAACCCCTTCTTAACAACACCATGGGAACCCGAGCAGAGCAGGGTTGTTGTCAGATTCTTCCATATCCATTGATGCATCATATTTTCTATTGTTACGAGCAGAATCAGTCATGGATAGGTGGAAAATATGAACCTTAGTTGGATCTGCACCTTCGAGAGTGAAGGGTATGATACACCTAGTAGGTTCGATATCAACATGTTGATAGAGCTGCATTCTAATTTGTCAATGCACTTAGGTAAATGGAAAACACTTGTGGTTATCCACCCTTCTTTTTCTTTCTCCTGGAAATCCAAGGTGGGGAAGTACTTGAATTGGTATATCTTATTGTCCAATCTTTTTAAGTCGTACCTGAGTGCATCAAGGTTTCAGAGGCTAGCTTATAAATTCCTTCAACTACCTTAGAATAGTAGGGGCCCTCCCACCTAAGATGAACTACCTTCTAGATAACCCCCCCTACAATTATATGGGGGACATCCATAACAAATTCCTTCCAGTAATAATGAGTTAATGACAACCAAACCGCCATCCTTGCACCCCCAGCCGATCTGAGTAGACCAACCCATCTCTATAAGATTGGTCTAAAAAATTTCAGATGCTTTCACATGCCCTACTATAACTATATTAGCAGCCAGGGCCACCCACATATCAATGTAATTTCTACATGGCATGTGGAATAAGCAAAAGTGGTGAAATCCTAGGGAATGATGGTGGAAACAGGCTTGAAAGGGGAGCAACTAAACTCCCTTTAGAGTGGTAGGGGGTTTAGTTGGGATTACTTGTTTGATTCGAATAGTTATACTATGGGTGGAATGGTTCGATCACCCTTAGAATAGTAGGGCCAGACTTGGGCATACCGGCTCTACTTGACTGGTTAATAAAGACCATTACCAGATAGGAGAGAGGATACCGGATTTCCATATTCCATTGTAGGAGCTATGATAGGGTTGTATTCTCCCATCTTGAGATACAAGCAGACTACTCATTCTAGTTTCTGCACCGAACATCGCTCAGCTAGCACTAAAGGTAAGCACCGACACCACACCTTTGTGCTTATTACTAGCTCACTCATTCCTTTGCCCTTAGAATAGTAGGGTGGGAGATATATTTCTACGATGAATGACATACTATAGTGATTATTGTTGATGAGCAGATCAATGAGGTCATCCGCCCATAGAGTTTTAGGGCCCTCTATAAATTCTATGGCTCTATGGATGATGAATAATCAGAAAAGAGGGACCTATCACATCAAACTCTGCATGTGGGGCCTATAGAATGGTAGGGAGGTGGGTCGCTTGAATAGTAACTAGAATTGGATGGAGGAGGTGGGCATGTTACGTATAGAATATGAAACCCCTAAACTAATCTTCCTCAATTATATAGAGGGGGGCGCATGGGGGCTATGTGGCATGTTACATATAGAATGTAGGTGCCCGGCGAATAGCCCTACTATTCTAAGGGACCTGACATTTAGATAATTGACAAACCGTATAATTGAGGGAATAATGTTTTGAGAGGGTACTATATATTCCCACCCACCTATGTTACGTATAGAATATGGGTGCCCTATTATTCTGGTGCTGAGGCCCCTACAGTTCTATGGCCCTACTATTCTATGTGGATGAAGCAGGGGCTACCCTTACCCTTCAAATAGTAGGGGTAGGGGGACCTATTATTCATTAGGCGGTTCAGTCGGTTCAATGCCTACTTTATTGGAAATAATCATACTTAAAAAAATGAGTTTAATCTTGGCTCAGAATAAACGCTAGCCATATGCTCAACACATGCAATTCAAACATTTCTCTCATGCTTCTCGGTGCACCGGTATTCAACTAAACACTATTTGGTGTGGGGGAGCAGTTGAGAAAAAAGTGGCGAACGGGTGCGTAACGTGTGGGAATCTGCCGAACAGTTCGGGCAAAATCTTGAATTCCATATATATATATATATATACATATATATAAACACAGATATACATATATACAT
>MU224790.1:382495-407364 GCA_018584345.1 Thuja plicata
AAGTTTTCCTCTTCAAGGACTTTAAAACTATTATCCCCTGAATTTTCAGCATTACTGTCAATGGTATTAATATCTGCATCTTTGTTCTTATCAGTCTCTGTCCCTTTAATCTCATTGCCCTCTGTGTTATCATTTTTCAGATCAGAATTAAAATTTTCCCCAGAATTAGGGATGATACAACTATCCTCTGGGTTTCCCTTAACATTAGTAATTTCAGGGTCCACCGTGTCCTTCTCCAGTGGGGTCTGGGTAGAAAGGGGCAATTCAATACTAGGGTCCCGCTGAATATTCTGGGCATCATCAATTTCAGAATCCAGTGGGGTATGCTTCTTGCCATCAGACGACTGGATATTATGACAAGGGGGAATAACCGAAGCAAATGATTGATATTATAGATGTTTATGAATACACATTTCCTAATAATATGTGCAAATGATTGATAAATCTAAGAACGAGATTTATGCAATGGTCAAATCTAGGAAATGATTGTCATATCCAATAAAATAAACCAGGCTTATCCATTTAAATACTACACCAAGTGTGAAATGAAATAATTTCACAGCTTGAGTTAGCTTGTAAAGGCTACAAAGAGAGGTAAAGACAACCCCATACAAATTGAATTTAAAATTTAAAAGTTTAAAACCATTTTTATATGTGCAAAAGTGATCTTAATTGCCTTTTCTACAATAATCTTATTGTAGGCACTAAATAAATATTCCTCCTAATCATCAATCTTCAATCGCCATCATTATCAATCATTAATTAATAAATATATTCATTTATCCTTCCCCATTTCAATTAAAAGTTTCCATTTTTGTCTTAGTCAACTCCTCGATTAGTCTACACCATTTGATTTTAGAAACTTCTTCTTCATCCACTAGTCAACTATGCCTTCAAATAAAAACTTCATTCTCACATTTGTCTATCAATTAAATTAAACAATTCCGTTTTATCCTCTTATTCATTTTGAAATTACAAATTTCTATAGAATAGTTGAGTTGACTTCAAGGCACTTTCGTTAACTCCGGTTTCCATTTTGAAACTACAAATTTCTATTTAATAGTTGAGTTGAGTTTAAGGCACTTTGATTACCTCAGGTCTTTGATTTCATCCTTATCTCCTAGTTGATTTTTTTCTCTAAAAGTCTATACACAAGATCAATCCTTTAACATTTTCATATATCTCACTATTTATACAATTATACTATGTCAAAATCTACTATCAGTCTAATAAAAAAATTATACTTTTGCTTCCACATCCAAACACACAAATCAACACTTATCTTATGATCATAATGAAATTGTTAAATTAAGAATTAGATTTAATCTTTGTGTATACTTTCAATTCTTTACTTCAATTTTACTTTATACACCTACAAATAAATAAAAATAAAAATATAGAAAACTGAAATTATGAACCGACTCTCAACTCATACACCATTTCTCTAATAATTATTAGATAAAAATATGAGCAAAGTAAAGTAAGTGCAAAAAGAATGAGAAAAGTGGTAGATATTCATTCTTCACAATTACAAGTGGGTGAAAAAAGAAGACTAAGAAAATAAAAGGTCCCAAAAAGTAATTAGCCTTGTTAATAATAAGGCGAAGTTTAATTGGTTTTTGGGCTGGAAAAGGAAGGGGTTCCAACTTCTCCATTCTGTGTTTAAATTCGCGATCATTTCGCCTCTCCATAAGCAAACATCAAAGCTTTCATTGTCCGAGGGTTTTGGATTTATTATAAAAAGAGCAGATGCAGCTCTGCGACTCGCTTGTAAGCGCGCTCGATCCTCTTATTTCCTTCAAGGTATTGCTCTGCCTATCGTTTTTGTTTTTATTCAATCTCATTTCTCCTCTGAAATTATGCACCTGTGGAAGATGTAATTGCTCTCTGTATGCCCATATCATTATTTCTTAGGTTAGGGTTAGGATCAGGGTCTATGAGAGTTGATCGGACATGTATTCAATCTGCCTTTTGTTTAATGGCGCTTTGCCATGCTATACCATTTCAAACCACGATCCATCCGTGTTTGTTAAGGAACTTGGGAATACGTAGCCGGGTTTTATATGTTGCTCCGCTTCTTGATAACCCATTATCTATTTTCATCTTACTTTATATTTTCACTTTAATAGACCTTTGTCTGTTTTAAGTTTTTTTGAAGAATGCATGTGAGAGTTTTGCCACGATAAGCACTGCTATGTTATATTTGAATTCATTCACACATGCAGATTATGCCCATTTAGGCGGTAGGTACACGACCTGTATTTAGCGTCAAGTTAAGCCAAATGTTTTAACCTCAAGTTAAACGAAATGATAATATCTTTGTTATTAAGATTTCCGTGTTAAGATTATTTCTCTGGGAACATCTCTGTTTTCAAGTTTTCAAGAAAAAATGCAATACTTTCTTCTGGCGTAGAGTATTCTTTATATCAGCAGCATTCTTTGAAGTTTGAAGAACCGCAGAACGCAAATACTTGTGCTAAATGCAAGAAGAGAGTATAGAATATAGATATCTTTTACTTGTGCTGCTTTGGTTTCAGGGTGGCATGTGGGCTTGCTTGAACACTGCAATCCTATGTGTACCTTCTCTGTATTTCAGCACACCAGTTAAATTCATTGCAATAGCATGGTGATGATTGGTTGCAATAAATACAAATGATTGATTTTGAAGTGAAAGAAAATTGCCATGGAGGAGGGGGCCCCATTGGAAGAAGAATATTATGCTATAGGATAAATTATAATTTTGTGCAAGAAAATAGGAGGCCCTACTTTTTAAATTTATATTTAAGGGGGTGTGTTTGGGGTGGGACTGAAAGTTTCCTCCTCCAGCTTCCCAAATATTTTCTTTCAGATCTCATTGGTCTATAGTTTTTTAAATTCTTGCCAATAATTTCTGAGATTTAGCTATATAGTTGTTGGTTTCACTGTAGATTTAGAATTCTTTCTTTCTAAAAGAATCACAAGACCTTCCAGCTTACTTATATTTTTCAGTGTAAAGTTTAAGCTTGCCCTTTGTTACAAAATCTATGCGACCATGTAAGTATGAAAGCTCCTAAAAATTCTGAACAGCACCCACTAAGATATTTAAAGAAGCTCCACTCCATGGGACCGCTACCTAAGAGCACCATATGATTTTGTTGAAGAGATGATCATTATAAAGGCTCCACATTTTTGCATTCATATCTCTTTTTAAATTGCATATTCAATCTTTGGACCTGAATTGGCAATTGATGCTTGGGCATGTCATGAATTCTTATTTTCGTTGCTTGACCCAAGTATAGGATATATGAGATTTAGCAGAATGGTAAAAATATTAATAGTTTGTTAACTTTTTTAAAATTTTCATATCTGTTTAAATTTTTTAATAACAGAGTATGTAACACAGTTGTTGTGATTAACATGGCATCTTAAACAATTATTAACATTCGAAAGAAATTGCCACTAGTTTTGTAATATTTTGAAATTATTACAAAATCTATTTGACCATGTATTTATGGAAACTCTTAAAAATTATGAACAGCACCCACTAAGATATTTTAGGAAGCTCCACTCAATGGGACTGCCACCTAAGAGCATCATATGATCTTGTTGAAGAGATGACTGTTATGAAGGCTGCACATTTTTGCATTCATCTCTCTTTTTGAATTATTTATTCAATCATTTTGGTCTGAATTGGCAATTGATGCTTAGGCATGTCATGGATTCATATTTTCGTAGCTTGGTCCAAGTATAGAATACATGAGATTAAGCAAATACGATGGAATATTAATAGTGAGATTAATTTTAAAAAAAAACTGCATGTATGGGACATAGGTAATTCATTGAAGATAGATATTTCTATGGACTGAAACAACAAGATTTCCCTGGAGAAATCATGCATAGGGGAAATCTCTAGCAGGAGTGAGCATTTATGCTCCTAATTCCAATATGCTTCGGTTTAATCAGATAGTATAGCATGCCTCTAGGATGAAATAGGGCTAAGCCAACAATTACAAAACCCCACAACACCTGCAACATGCATCTATCATCAGGAAACCCCTGCGCACACTTGCAACAGCAAAAATGAACATATAATGAAGGTTATGACTTACAAAGAGAGCCAAACTCGGCGCCAGATGGATGATCAAAAATTGAAAATGCAAGTTGAAATGTTAAAATCCTTCATATTTCACATTTCCCATCCACAAAGTGACAAATTCAGTTGTTTTTGGAGAGGCAATTTTGATTTGTGTAATGCTTTGGCCACTTTTATGAATTTGATGGATTGGGAATTTATACATTAAAGATTATTGTCTTGTTGTATACTCTGATTATATAATTATTTTCTGCAAAAAGTTATGATGGGCGTCTAATGCATTTGAAATAATTTATTGCATGTTTTGAAGTAGAATAAGCTACTTCTCAGTGAAAAGAAATGTGAATTTGGTCAACATTAAGTTGCCTATTTTGGATTTATGGTTGGAAGTAGGAGTGCATTCCATTTTGAAGTGATCCAAGCCTCTGATGTGATTCAGATGAGGAGTTCTGTAGGGGGGAGTTCAGTTGTTTAGAATATTTATTAAATATTTACTTGCAACCAAAGTTGCATGGACACGGAGACGGATACAAATACGGATACGGATACAGCAATTTTTTTAGACCCCCACTATGGATACGACTGGATACACATATATTTAACATAGTTTTCTATGTTATTAGAGAAGATTTTCATTACTTCAAAACCAATCTAGACACATAAATGCTACATAAATAATTAAGTTAATTTAACACTTTACCATATGCAAAAATAGTAGAGTGCATTGGAAGATAACCCAAAAAAATGGGTCGCTGAAATAGAACATTTCATTTGTCTTTCTCATTTGGTGTAGGTGTTGTTTATACCAAAAAAATGAATTAAAAATTGCACGAATGAAGTTTTTTGAAGTTAACTTTGGGAAGATTTACGTCAAATTTTAAAAGAATCAAATCACATAGTATTCGGCACGGTTGGAAAATCAAGGTTTTTTGGGTAGACATGGGTGCAGTATTCAATGTGTATCCAAGCCGTATCGGATACGTATCCAAATTGGATACGGGGATACGTGTGCCCAAGGAGGGACTGAGGAGTTTCTGGCTACTATGCTTGCAACAAGTGGTACATTATTCTTGTAGCAAAATACAATCACAATGCATTTTTTGAATTGAATCAAAAGATTCACAGCTCAATGGTTGTTCTGTTGCTAATTAATTTGCATTTACCATTTGAAGCTAGAATGTCTTATTTCAAGATAAAAATTCCATTTTGTTATCGTTCAAAGTTGTTTCATGAAGCAGTTTTGAATTATTGTATGTATGATACAAATAGTATGCCTTTGTTCAAGGGATCATTAGATATAATCATTATCTGGTGGGAAAGGAAAACCATTATCTATATGCATCAAAACTGCTCCAATGTTTGCAAGCACAATCAAAATTACAATGAGCATGTCATATTAATTAGATGGGATTCTCAGACTCATTTAATTTGGTAATCAAATAGAAAATTGGCGTAACAAGTTGGCTGATATGTTGGCTACACTCTAGACCACATTTAATGTCAAGTTTGGATGTCGTATATCTGCGTAAGTCATTTTTCCATTAGGCATATGATTAAGGATATGACCACGATGCAAAGGTTGGAGATGCTTTCTAGAGTTACATGGGCATAAGGTGCAAATGCTGAGACCAAGAAAGCCTATTAGCTCCAGGGATTTTTGCTTTATTAGTTGGGAAAGCTTTATGTTCATAAAGAGAAAATATTTCAGTTAATTACTGAAGACTATATTTTAAAAGTTGCAGTTCATATTGTTGTGTCAAAGGCTTTTCATATGTATGTCTAGTTGTCTAATGTACAATTTGATGTTGCTAAACTCATAAAGCTGTGTGTTCTGTGTAGCACAAGTAAGCCTAATTGTAGGAAGTTGGGATTGTGTGTGCCACTACCAGTTTCTTTTAGACTATGGGAGAACATGACTATTTGTTATCTGTTGTAGACTGGCTCAGCAAGATGTGCAAGCGAATTTCATGCAATAATTCTCGAGTGCAATGATGCAATTGATTTATCAGTTTGGTGTGCTTAGCTCTCTTAGTTTAGAAAGCTACACAAGGCTCGTGAGCTTTGGATAACTTTTTAGAAGATGTATACACCATGAGAGAGTATGATCATGTGTTTATTGTTGCAGAGCAGTTTATTAAGATGTGATTCTCATTTCGTGTAATAATTCTCTTGAGGGAAGTGATGCATCCAAGTTGTTTTCAGTTGGGTGTGCCCAGATCTCGCATTTTAGAAAGGGATATAAGGTTCATGTGCAAGTATTGGATCACATTTGGAAGATGTATGCAAGGTTGAAGAGAACTTCATTTCACCATAAATGCATGGTCAAATTGAAGTGGTCAATAAAAAATTTGTGGAGCTCTTGATGGGGTAGAACAAAGAGCATCCAAAGCTCAGGGATAAGAATTTAGTATGTGTTCAACATTCTTACAATACTGCAATTTTTGAAGTACTAAAGGGACAATAACAAAGGAAGCAAGAAATAGTGGATTTTGAAATCCACAAAGTTGAAGTTCCATTGAAAAGATACAAGTGTAAGAGAGGTTGGACACTCAAGCTATGTAGAAAAGATAAATATGATCAATTTAGAGTTAAGAACAAGTATGGACAAGGTATGGTTGTGCTTGTGCACAAAGGATTTGAAAGCAAAGAAAGCTAAATACACTTAGATGTTTGTTTGAGATTCATTGACAAGTGGTCATTAATGGAGTTAGATTAAATTTCCCTCCTTTATGTGAAGTTACTTTTCATTGTGAAAATGGAAAATTTATATGCTTTTGTGCCTTCAATTTTCATTTTTAATTGATGGAGGTAGTATTATTAGATTTCAGAAATCTTGAGCAGGCACATATGTATATTGATTTGGTAACGAATATGTATACATAATGAACTTTGTTATTAGAAATCAAACTTTACTTTTTGTTCTCTAACAACATGCTATTATTGGAACTCATAGGATTCGTCTATTAGGCGATACATGTGCATGCAGAATCAAACCCCCACCTTATTCCATCACGCTTTGAATAAGGATAGGTGGACCAACAGCACTTGATGAACACATGCAGTAATTCATTATAACACAAGGTATGAGTAGGGACATACACATTTGCTTGTGACAAACAATAGTGGAACTTGCCTTACCATGCTCCTTGCTAGACTTTATTGAAGGATAGTGATAAACACATCTACATATGGAACAGGGATAGAGACAAACACTTCCATTCGAGGTCATAAAACAAATTTGGATAGGGACAAGCACATGTATCTGTCATTAATTATGATCATGACACATGCAATCACTGCATAAAAAGTCAGAAGACTGTCCTTGTTGCGTGTGTAATGTTATAGATCATTATCACTATGATTGTTGCCACATGGGATGTAATGTTTGCTTTAGTCATTTTGGCACAAATAGTTTTGCAACTAATACAATATCTTGGCCACGTTGCTAGTGACAGATGAGTGGATGTGCGTCCTACAATCTCTTGGGCTTCCACACCTTAGTAGATTTGTTTCTTTATTAGCAAATTTGGCTTTTAGATTGTAATGTCTCTTTTTGAGATTACCCTATATATTGCCCTACAATCACAAATTCAATAAAAATCAGGGAACATAATATAGCGAGAGATAAGTTTACCTGAAGAATATAAAAGGCATTGTAGATCCTTGTTGAGATCATACAATCATGTTAGACGATTATTGAATATACAATTCATAAAAATAAAAAATTACTACTAGGGTTTGAGAACATATATTCGTAATCATCTTAGTCATATAACATATCTAATTTATTGTTTGGGTTCAATCATAATGGAGCTTGGATAAGGAGACATGAAAGGGTGCTTGAAGCAATCCTCTACCCTATATGAGGTGGTGTACCTAGTGAGGAATCCTATAACATTTCTCCCTCATCGTGCCACCCTTATTCACCCTCCTATGATTGGGAATCCCTTCAATCCATCCCAACAATCAAAAAATGTAGAGGTTGGAGGAGGAAAGGCAATAGGGTGCCTTAAAGTGATCCTCTACCCTAGGTCCAAGAGTGGATATACCATTCCTCTTGGCATCATGTGGCCTTCTGCCATCCATTTGAGGTGGTGTATTGAGTGAGGAATCCTATAGCCGTTCTCCCTCTTTGTATTATAGGGTGCCCAAAGCAATTCTCTACCTTGGGCCCAAGAGTGGATATACCTTCCCTCTTGGCCTCATGTGGCCTTCCACCAATAATATGAGGTGGTGTACCTAGTGAGGAAGCCTATAGCATTTCTCCCTCTTTGTATTCCCTTCCTCACCTTGCCATGATTGATTGTTGCTATTTGGAAATCCACGTTATTACTTATATCTAAGGATGTTATGTGCTAAATACATTATATTATTTAGTATGTATGGGATTGTGCATTATTTTGCTGCATATACCAGGCATACATATTTAAACATATATTCCAGCATACCACAATAAGCAAGAATGTTACGGCCTGCAACTCAATAACAGATTCTGATCTGATCCGATCGCTGATATGAGATTAGTGATACTTTTTGATGTCTTGTCTTCATTGTATGATTTGAGGTACTGGTGAATGATGATTAAGTAATTGTTAATTAGATGAGTGATGATATAATGAATTTGGGTTTGGTACATTGGTGAATGATGATTGAATGGATGCCGATAGAGGGATGTTTGATTGCTGAATTGTATGTTTCTTGATCCCAAAATAAAGTGATGATTGATGTGGATTTGATGATTGTTTGCTTGACCTTGCTGATTCATTGTTTGTTTGATTCCTTGAGGGATTAATGATTGATTGATGAATGAACGATCTGTTTGTTAGATTCATGAGTGATGATTGATAAGTGATCCTTCAATGCTTGGAATGAATTCTCCTTTAACTACCTGCATTCCCAACAAAGAACAAGCAATGCTTCCACAGTAGTTGCACCAACAGCAGAATGAAACTTCTTTAAAACAGCACAAAAGATCTCACACGGAGCAGTGGATTGCTCTAATACTGTACTACTAGATCTCAGAAATTTCAACCAAGCATATATGCATATTAATTTGGTAAAGGAACATAGCAAAGTCTGTTACCAACAACAAGCTACTATTGGAACTCATAGGGTCCATCTACCAGGTGATCCACATGTGTGTGAAATAACTCCAATAGTTACAAGGCCCCGCTTCTAATGCTCAATGGGAGTTCAAAAAGAATGATAGTTTGCAAAAGAAACATTCAAAAAGGATGATAGTTTTCAAAAGAAACATTAAAGAGAATATGAAAGCAGGCAAATTGAATTTAAAGGACTATAAGCAAGCAAAGAGAAGATGGATTGACCGTGAATCATTTCCATATCTTTGGAGTTTCTAAGCTTTTGGTGATCAAAAGCCTCCTTGTTGGAGAATTGCGATTTAAAATGTTAAGCCACTAATTTCAGTTACTCTTTGAACTCTGACAGCCCGATACCTGAAACACTATTTAACACTCTTCAAACAATAAATTTCAGTCAATAATGATGTTCAAATGAGGTGGTCCAAACATCTTAGAGTGAAACAAGTTGAAATGGGTACAATTTTGTCAGTGACAAATTAACTGTTGTTACGTGATGACTGTTTGGCTTGTGTCTTTGATATTTTTGCCTCTATGCTGTTGTTTTACGTGAATCTGTTAATATATTTGAGGGATCATTGTAAAGCAGTTCTCAGATCTCTCATTTTCTTTGTACTCTTTTAGTTAGTATTACTTGGTTGAGTGCATGGGGAGTTGGTGCATGGGGAGAATGCATTTGAGCAAGTTACACAGCGATGCCAATGTTATGGTACTGCTGTTATGTTATTTCGTATCTTTAAAGGCATCAAGAAAACAGTAAACCTGTAAATTGCAGCAGAGAAGCAGCAACATAGAAAGGGCATTACTTTACCAGAATTTCTTCCACATTGGGTTTTCAGGGTAATCTCTTGTGTTGAGCTTTACTGTTTGTTATTTTTTAGTTCTTGTCTTGTTATAGATCAGGCATATAAATATCTATACTTTTTCCAACAATATATAACCCATTTTTAAAGCACATATTAACTGTTTTTGTGAGCAAATATAGAGAGAACAAGACACCAGTTTAGTCAAATATAGAGGGAACAAGACACTAATTAAGTTGTTAATTGGAAAGTTAAATTTTCCTATCAGCCAATTAGTTATGGAATATCTATACTAATTATGGTCATAATTGGACCTAATTTTTTTGATTCAATCTTCTAGCTCAGTGTCACAAATATGATGTATTCAATGGGAGCAAAGTTCAAGTTGTACAAGCCATTTCACATTGAGACAGGTTTCATCTCTTATTGGCAGGAAATACATTGTTTTTTGGACTCATGCCAAATGGTAGGGGAAGCACTACACACCTTGTCAGCAGCTGTAAAGGAACCCTATGTATCTATGCTGAAAGACATTGTTTTTTGGACTCATGCCAATTGGTAGGGGAAGCACTACACACCTTGTTGGCTGTAAAGGAACTCTATCTATCTATGCTGAAAGGTTCTCCGACTGAACTTTTCTTGAAAGTTACCTAAATCTCACGTTGAAATCAGAAGAAATTTATCTGTCAAATCCATTTCCAAACAGTTTGGTAGAATTATTAAAAGGGTATGTAGGATTAAATTAAAAAGCATGTGGACAGTTGGAAGTTTTTAGGTGGTCTTTCAAAACATAAAACATCTTTGTAATATTTTTAGCTTATATTTACATGCTTCTTATTTAAATAACCATTCAGAAACAAATTATTACAAATGACAAATTTCTTCAGTGGGCTTAAGTAAAGGGTAGGATATGTATGCCTTGTACGAATAAAATATAAGGCAAATGGACAAGCAAATGCATTGTGGGATTTCACAAGAGGGTGTCATACATCAAATTGGCGTCTTGCTTGGCAGGTACCTAAAAAACTACCTTTCTCATTTATATGGGACTTGTGAACATCTTACAAGTGAGCATGATCAGCAAAATTATGCAAATCAAAATATTGTCAACAAAATTAATGGGCTTTAATGAAATAATAGCAGTTTTGATGCAATGATGGGATGATCGACATTGATATTCTAATCAATAATTGCTCCCATAATTTGTAGACTTGGACTCAGTGTACTTGGCAAGCCCAATTTTCAACTAGGCATAAACTCAACAACTTAAAAAATGTTGAGATTTCTTTAACAAAACATATTTTCTTTTTGCAAAATTGAATAACAAAATGTATCAAATGAGTCTTAAAAACCACGAGGAAGTGTTTTCTATCAAATTTAACTCTTCTATACATATGGATTAGAAAATCACATCATTGCGTGAAGCCAGATAGTGGATACAATAGCTAGCTTCTAACTGATAAATGTTAAGAATTTATGACGACTCTTTAAAAATTATCATAAATTTCATATCTAGGTAAGTGAAATATATAACAATTTAAAGTTGTGTTGGTATGTGAAGTCAGTCTTGTTTATCCATTCAGCATGTTTGGCAATTTATCAAGTTTTTTTTTTTTTTTGAATTTATATGCTTAGGAAAAAAAATTCCTGCATTGCAACTTCTTCACCAGGGACATTGAGATTTGTCGCGTGCTTGCCAAAAATAAATGGCGAGTTTTTGCAAAAAAATTGCCCTGTAGACTTGTGAGTTATAACAGCAAATACTTGTGCAGTAAAAAAACTTGTGTGTACTCGGCAAGTATTTGTAGGATTTGCGAACTATGATTGCTCTAAAGGCATGTGTGCTCATCTGTTCTTGCAATATGTATAATTAAATCAAACTTTTGCTGGCAATTGCACTTGGTCAAATTTTAATCTCTCACTAATCTAACTCATATGCTCAAGGAAATTGGACTTTTTAATCTGTTGGCAGATTCAGAGCATGTAGAAATTTTAGGATCAAGTTTTAATTACGTATATCCATTACAGTAGAATGTTAAGATTTGGAAGTTGGCTTAGTTGTATAGATGGCTTAAGTTTGTCTTGATGTACTATTGGGATATATAGGTTTTCATCATTCCAATCTCAAAATTCTCCAAAATTACCTTTTTCATTATTTTGATGTACCTTTAGTTTCTAGAATATCAACTTTGTGTGAATTGCTATGGGTGATACAATTCCTCATATCATATGTAATCAGCTGTCATTTTTAATGGTTCTGCTAGGTACCTTGTTGGGCAATTGAGCATTCATAGACCATTCGTACATATCTCCACAAGTTTTCAGGGCAGCAGCTGCAGTGAGTAAAAGAAGAGGATTGCAAGTCATCATGCGGTCTTTTGAGAAACTAGCAGGGGCAAGACTGTTTGAAACATCAAATTTTGAGATGAAAGCCAAAAATCAGGACATTTCGGAGAGAAAAGAACAGAAGACTCTGGACAACTTCATAAGACAAACCATTGGAAAGGACTCTCTTTTATCATTTCCGCGGTCAGGAGAGAATCCTGCCCAATTGATTCACTTTCTTCATGCTTTCGAGCAACAGAGCGGGAACAAGTTTTCAAAAGGCTCAACAGTTGAGCTTGGAATGGATTCAAAAGATTTCACACAAGATCACAATGGAGTTGCTACTCCATTTTCAACAGAAACAAGTAACATGAAGGAGTCACTACACAGTCATCTGAAGGAAACAAGATCATTTGGAAACAGCCAGCAGAATCCTATGGAGCATATGTCTTCCCTCAAAATTCCGGAGGCTGCTGTTGTTGCTATTGCCCAGGCTGCTGCAAAGGTCAATGGTGAGCCTGAAAAATGTATGTCAGTGTCATGCAGCAGGTATCTTTGGCATAGTTGTTTGCTTCATTGTATTGCTAAGTTGAAGTTTGTCTTGTTTCTTATCAATTTTCAAATATTGTACAGATCTTCCTGGATGGCCCTTATTACCTAAGGTGCAAATGCTTAAATGTGAGAAATGTTCACGGGAGTTTGTTTCTTCTCTTAATCATCGTAGACATATACGAGTTCATCGCCGCCTTTTAAACCTGGAAAAGGTTATTTTGTGTGCTATCATCTCTTAGAGAATGGTTTAATATTCTGTTATAATGTAGTTCATTTCTAAGTATTTTTATATAATGCTGTTGGATGCATGTAAAATGCAAATTTAAAGTTTTTTTTGACAATGAATGCTTATACATGTTTTCTCTAATTCCTTGCATCCTGCAGGGTGACACACAGAAAAAAAGGGCAGGTTTGGCCGAGTTTTGGGACAAAGTATGTTGAGTGCTTTAGAGAATACATGCATCCATGTGTTCCTTATTATGATTTTTGCATGTATTTATCTAATAGCCTCTAAATCTTCTTGTCTAATATTTATTATTGGGAATTTGCAGCTTTCTGTAGACGAGGCAAGACAAATTCTGTCATTTAAAAACATAATGCTGGAGGTGGGGTTCTCTGCTAATTTTATTGAAAAGCTTGTCTATATAATGAATTTATTTGTTGTCGTTTAATGAGGAAATCGATGTTCAAACTTCAGATAATTGATCTAAATAGGTGCATTGTTTTTCTTTTGTAGGGAGTACCTGCTTCCTCTATTATTAAGGACATGACATCATTTATTCGCAAACCTGGTCGTCCATCTTTGCCACAGTTCCATGTCAAAGCTGGGGCTGCTCTCCTGGTATGTTATTCAGTTGTGTGTGTGCTCTATTTTTGGTTTAGTACACAGCTAAGCCTTTAAGAGATGTTAATACTATGGTTTATGTTACAGGATGTGGTTCAAATGAAATCTTCTAGATTTCCACTTCCGGCTGCTGATCTATTTTGTATACTAGATGATACAAGTGAGAAAACTTTTTTATCTGCGGGTACAGCTCTTTCTGTGCAAAAATTTGTATTTGGTGGAGCAGGGGAGATTATTCTTGAAGTCAGGAACCTGATGGCCTCCATGGGGTTCTTAATTGAGCAGAAACTTGTATGTTCATTTGGTGTTTAGTTTGTGGTTCCATGTTATGATGTGTATACTGTATTTTCTTTGAAGCTTTGACAGTATTAATTTTTAAAGCTTTAAACCTGTTGGCATTTGACCCATTATGATGTGTCATGCTGGGCAGGTAGAGGCCTGGCTTGTTGACAAGGATGCAGAGGCTCTTCGGTTTCAAAAATTGCTTGTTGACGAAGAGGAAGCTGCTGAAAAAAGGTAATGGTTTTTTGTTCATTTGATAGATAAACATTTTCTTGTTAATTTTCTGTTATTTTCTTCATTTGGAAGCTGGATTGATGATTTTGAATTTTTGAATTTGTTTCTTTCAGGCGAGCAGAACAACTGGAAAGGAAACGACTCAAGAAATTAAGGCAGAAAGAGCTGAAAGAAAAAGAGCAGGCAGTTAATGTGGAAATTGTGGATACTGCAACAAGTTCTCTAGAGGTTGAAACAGGGGGATCTCTTACTGCAATATCTAGTTCTTCCAGCACATTATCTGAAGATGCATCTCCTAGACAGATTCCAGCTGGCTCTGCAGATTATTACAAAGATGCAACAGTTGCTAGAGAAAGTGACATGTCTAATGCAGATCATATAGGGCCTCCTGATATGGATTTAGAATCCAGGTCTTCTCCAGGTCCAGTGTTAGGAGTTCGAGTAGATCCAGAGTTGGATTATGCCAATCAGCAAGGAAAACGGAAGGATAAAGCTTTTATTGATGTCAATTTTGAGAGTAGTGGGAGAGAACGGAAAAGTTCTACGGAAACCGATCTAGTCCTCTCTCAGAAGTATGTTTCTGGATATAAAAACCAACAAACCTTTTTGAAGAGGACCAAGAAATCTGTCAATGCTTCATCATCTTGGCAAGTCTCTTCTTCAAATGGAGTGTTAAATTCAGATTCAGTATCAGGCCAGAGGTTTGGTAATAGCAACAAACTGCTGGCTCAGCGAAACTCCTTGGGAGGTAATGTCTACCGAATTTGGACCAAAAAATCTCATCAGATGTCGATTGAAAACATCAACATAGGTCCTAAAACTGAAGATAGACCAAAAGATGGTGCAGATGCCGCTTGTGAGGTGAAACGGGTTGATTCCCTTAAGTCTTCTTCTGATTTCTCAGACAGTGGGCTAACTTGTGAGGGAACTGTAATGGCAGCACAGGAAGACTCTGGTATTATGGCTGTTGAAACAAGTACAAAGGCTGATGTGAATGATGAACAAAAAACTCCAGTTCTTAATGATGATAGTGTTACTAGCCATTGTACAAATCCAGAAGTCACTGGTGGTGAGCTGTTGATTGGGTCGATGTCCCTCTGCCTCGATAGTTTTCCAAATGGAGTATCAAAGGCAAGACGGGTAGATAAGAAAGACATTCTATTGGAGGAAAGTAAATGCAGTGATGATGGGAAGAGCTGTAATTCAATTTGTAATTGCTTTGACAGTTCTACTGAATTTATGAGTGCTTCAAGTACTGCTGGTCCTTTGCACTTAAGAGCAATAAATAATTCCAGTGCTATATCTCACAGAGCTTGTGTTGATTCATCGAGTGAAAGGGATTCTCTTGGACATCCACCTAAGCAGAATGGTCAAGGAATGTTTGGCAAACAGGAACTTAGGCAGGATGGGATTAGTAAGCCTGGGACAAAGATTTGGCGACCTATTAGCAATGCTATGGATTGTAGAGGGGAAGAAGGTATAACAGACTCTATTATGAACAGTGCTCAAATAAAAGGCTTCATGATTGATTCCCAAAGAAGTGCTGCAATCAGTGCAACTGCTCACTTCCCTTTGAAACATGAGAACTCAAGACATCTGATTTGTACTCAAAATGGAGACAGGTGCTTCGCTGATTCTGAATCTGAACAAAATAATACTCCTCAAAATGAAAAACAATTTGGAGAAACTGTTGATAGAATCTTAAGAAATGAAAACAGACTTCAGCTTTTAGATGGCACAAAAGAAGGAAGTGAATGCTTTAGTAGAGAACAGAATGAAATTGTTGAAACTGTAGACCAGCGTGAAACAGATTTTGGATCAGCTTGTGATGCAGCAGCAGCATTTCTTTCCCAAAGTGAGGAGAATTTGTGTTTTTACTTTTTTTGATGAAATTTGCTTAAACTGTATCATGTCCCAAATAGTTAAGGCTATCTTGCTCATTATACTTATCTGGTTATAATTGTATGTACTATGCACTGCAGGATGGGAAGCTGCATTAACGAGCAGTGAAGCAGAGGTTCTAGAATGCTCGGATTCTGGTGCGGTTGAAGGGATTTTCAGTGTTGTGTCCTCTGTAGGTTCTGAAACTGGTCGCTTTGTTTCTGGAACAGGCTCAGAAACCAATTATCTGTCAGGCGCAAGTTTTCCATCTAAAGATGGAGGTGACGGATCAATTGAATCTGTTCAGGGAAGGCAAAAATCATTCGATTGTGGCTTTGGAGCTTTGACTGATGGATCTTCAAGTTCACACTATTCACAGGCAGTAGAGATTCTGGAAACAGAAAGTAAGGGTGATCTTAGAAAACCATCTGCATTAAAGCCAGAAACAGAACAAATAAAATACATGCCAAAGCAAAGAAAATGAGAATATGATGAAACAGTCTCTGTTTGATGTATTTTCTCCTGTGCCCAAGGGCTCCAGCAACGGATGTGCTTTGATAGCTTTGATTTAGTCCATTTTGGAGTTATTGTTGCAGAATGAATGCTCTTATGCTGTTGGATGGAACTCAAGGCTGTATTTCAGTTCTGCTTCCTGTATTGCGGCTATGTAAGCCTCAAATTTAGAGTCCATTCATCAGAATGATGGCTTGTCTGCCTGTAAAACCTGTAATGGATCTTAGATGCAACGGCTTGTATAAAATTGAAAGTGAATGAGAATTTAAATTTGTTCATCTTGACATGTTGCACTTGGTCACTTTTTGTGTCGGTTGCTACTTCTGTTTTTCATGTTCTTTATGTTAATTATTTACCATAACAAGATATCCCAGTGGCATTGAGATATTATGTAGTTTGTTTCACTCAAATCTACATGTTGTGTTAGAAGTTTAGATTCCTGATCTAACTTGGACAATTTTAGTTCAATTTCCCATTTCTCTTTTGATAGTTATATTAAAGTTATTGTCGAAATGTTCATTATTTTTGAGTTAAACTTTTATGTTTCTATCCAGCTGTGCCTACTAAAAAATAAAACGAAGTTTTATTTTTCCACATGCCCACTATTGGACAATTTTAGACAATGTTCAGAAATTTTACAGACTAGAAAGAAAACTGTGTTTGGATTTCTAGAAAATTATGCAAGCTATGTTTTGAGCTAATGAATTTAGATGCCATGTCATCTACATTTCATGTTGGAAGAATACATTGGCCGAGGGTATGGAAATCTTCATTATAAACGAATTAACTTTTAAAAGTGCTGGCGTTCCATGGCCTAGTCATAAAGGAGGTTGTTTACGAGGCTGCACCTGTTCAGTCTCAGATTATTTATCAGCCCCTCGAGAAGAAACTAGGGTTCTTCCTAGTTCGAAAAATCCTTGGTAGAAGTTATTTATTTTTAAGATCACTTAGCTATCGATATGCATGAACCAAGAAATCCCAAACATTGCCCTTCAGAAGATTTATCAGATCAATCGTAGTGCTTACTGACAGATTAATATCTTGTTCATCAACTATATGTAACATATAAATGATCGAAAATACAATATTTTTAGTTTGACTGGTTATAGCAGAGTGCTTATTCTTCTGAGATTGCTGCAGCCTCCTTTTCTGACTGGTTTTCCTCCAATGTTGCAAATGAACTATGCCAGGGAACAATATTTAGAGTTCGTACATGGGATTGGTCAATGGGCTATTTTTAATACAACCATGGTTTTTTATTATTATTTTAATGGCTCGTGGAGCCTTGGTGCTCATATTGTTGGATTTTTCACATGCACAAATACTCATTCTCATGGTGTGTGCAGGCTCCTCTTGCACCTGGTTTCTTTTCAATGCAACCTCTGAAGTATTGGTAGTTCACTAAGTGATCACGCTTTTGTACAGATTTACGTACATTACTGGCAAGTAATTGAATGGAGCCAGAGACATTTTAATTATAGCAGTGGCATAAAAGATACAGTATATTGTAAACCAAACTGCAGTAGATAGGCCGATAATTATAATGAATTTTGAACATTTTAATATAATGGGAGTTAAGCTGTCCTTGCTGCTTAAACAGTTTTAATACAACCGTGGCTTCTTTTCAATGGTTCGTGGAACATTCTTATCTGTCTGAGAGATGATCTCGTTGTTGGATTTTTCAACGCACAAATACTCATTCTCATGGTGTTTCTGCAGGCTATTCTGCTGCAACAGATTTCTTTTCAATGCAACCTGGAGTATTGGTAGCTTGCTAAGAGATCATACATTTGTATATATTGACATGCACTAATGTAGTCCAAGACATATTAATTACAGCAATGGCATAAAGGAGTATAGTTCATTTTAAAATGAAGTGCAATAGATAGGCTGAAAATTGTTATGGATTTTGAACTTGTTCTCCATGCAAAATGTACTGTTGACTAAATTTCAAAAAACGGAAAACACAACGGATTTTCACAAAATTTTCAGCATTTGTCCTTCATGATCCACATATATTGGACTGGAACATCACAAAAAATTTGCAAAAAAGCACTGTGTTTTCGCGAATCTGAAAAAAAAATAGTTTGACTTTTTATTTTTCTTTGGTGCATTTTGCTTGGAGATTAGCCGCTGCGGACAAGTTGCCCTTGTTGATTAAACACATTTCTTTATGGTTCCTATTGAAGTTGTCTCGAGCATGGGACATGACTAAGGTAGAATGTGCCTGTTATTTAGACTTGTCTAAATCTTGATACCATACAGCCGTATACTGGTCATCCATTGAAGTGCTCTATAGTACGATCTATCATTTGGTTTGGTTTCAACTTCAAATTTGACTACTATAAAACTATAGTTAAGTTTAGCAAGTGCAAACAGTTATTAGTTACAGTTTTATTATAATTTTGTATTGATGAAGTTCGTTGAGTTGTAGGGGAGAGGACCCACAACGTGCACACCCTAACATCGGGGGTCCACGTGGATCCCAGACCTATATTTTTTTTCTGCCACCCCACTTAGCCTAGTTGGCAACCCAAAATCAAAAGTTGAGCCCATTTGCAAATGCCTAGCCACGTGTCAAGACACGATTGGTGGAAGGTAGGCAAAACTTGCCATTTCGGTGCGTCGACCGGGACATGCGCGGTGATCAAGGCAGACATAGGAGTTTTGTCTTAGGTATAGAGTAGGGTGACCGCGTGACAATTTGCCGCTACGCCACCCTATCCACCACCCTGGCCGCCAATACTTGCCGCGACTACCTTACGCTGCAACATGCAACTACATTTACTCCGCGTCAAGTCACCTTACTTTCCCTTAAGGGGGTGCCATTTATCATCACAGATCGAGACACCTAACATTCCTTTCATTCCCATCCGTTCTAAAGTCTTCCATCAGTTGGGAGCCGAAACGTGCTCGACAGAGAACCCTGCGAACGCAGAATGCTGCCATCATCTGCTCGCCCATGGACCACCTTCTGCTTCGACTTTGCAGTTATTTTCTTGTTTTTCCATTTTTTAAAGTTGTTTCGTTTTCTTTTCCCATTTTCCCACTTGTTTTTGAAGTGGTTGTTGGACAAACCGTTGTCTTTCTATGAGATGCTCTAGGTTTTGAGGTGAAGGAGGTAGAAGACGACGACAACGAGCTGTGGGAGGAGGTATGAGAGTGCGTTTACCGTCTGGTCTTTGATGGAGGTGAGGGTAACTCTCCTCACTAAGGCCACCTCTCACCATTGGGCCCAATTAAAGCTGTCTTCTTTTATTTTCTTTGCTCGTTTCGCTAACACGATTTGCTTGTTTCTACTGCCTATTTTTTTGCATGTCTTTGGTTTCAAACGACATTTGTGTGTTGCTTTATGTTTCTGAACACGATTTACCGTAGTCATTAACACTATTAACCTCAAGGGAATTGAACTCTTGTGTTCTAGTGTCACTAGTATGTTCACTGTGAACGAAACTTCGATTTTTTTTTCCGGTTGTCAAGCATTCCTGTTCATTTTCCGCATCCTACTATGCATAAATGTGTTTAGCTATTCACATTTTACAACTTTTGTGGGTTTTCATTACAAAAATGATGGGGTTTAAGGGTTTAATTAGCTTTCTTCTTTACGAGTTGACATTGAATGTAAATGGGTTGCACAAATGTTGGGGTTTAAGGGTTTAATAAGCTATCTACAACTTGTAAATGTGTTGTAGTTATTTTTCATTCTCTACGACTTTCGTAATGTTGTGTTCCATTTGTACTATTTCTAGTTTTAGTAATGGCTTTCAACTTATTTATGTGCCATTTGTTGTCTATGGCAATGACATTTTCACTCTTACTGGTTTCAAGATTATTTGGCAAATTTGGTTTTGCAGGTTTACAATTTTCGTGTTTTGCAGGTTTATATATTATCCAATAAGCACGTTGTTTTTGGCCTTATATTTGCCCGCTTCGGTTTCAAATTTAGTGTGAAGGGTTTTTAATTTCAATTCCAATGTTGGGGGTTTCAATGTGATTGTAATGCATTCCGACTTCATTTCATTTTATGGGTTCTAGGTTCTGAATTCTAGTCTGAAGGATTTGCAATTCCGTTTCCACTTTTTGGGATTAAGGCTTTCAAAAGTGGTCTTTTTTAATGAATCAATTTCACTTCTAAGGGATATACAAATCGTTTCATGTAATTTGTTGTAGGGTTTCAAATTTAGTGCTAACGGTTTTCAGTTTCACTTCCAATGTTGGGGATTGAGAATTTAATTAGTTATTTGCTTAATGGTTCAATGTCATTGTTAATGCTTGCCGAAATAATTTCATTTATTAAGTTTTAGGTCGTCAATTTTACTGTGAAGGGTTTGCAATTTGAATTCCGCTTATACAAAGGAAGGCTTCGATAACTGTCGAGTGTTTTCAATTTCAATTTCAATTAATTGGTTGTAGGGTTTCAAATTTGTTGTTAAGGGTTTTCAATTCCAATTTCACTGTTGGGGTTCGAGGGTTTAATAAATTATCTGTAACATGGTTTCCATGTGATTGTTACTACTTTCCAAATTCACTTCAATTTATCAGTTTTAGGTTGGCAATTTGAGTTTAGTAGATATTTGCAATTTTAATTCCAACATTGGGAGTTAAGGGTTTAAAAAGTTTTTTGTTTTTTGAGATCAATTTGACTCCAAAGGGATTTGTAATTCATTTCATTTTGTTGCTTCAGGGTTTCAGATTTAGTGTTCAGGGTTTCTTATTTCATTTCCAATGTTAGAGATTGTGAGTTTAATAAGTTATCTCCTTGTTGGTTTCAATGCGATTGTTAAGGCTTTCCAAATTCGTTTCATTTTATCTTTTACTTTAGTAGAGAGAAAATTTCAATTCAAATCTTGGCAATTAAGGGTTCAATGTGATTGTTATTGGTTCCCAAATTCATTTCAATTTAGTAGTTTTAGGTTGTCACTTTGAGTATAGTAGATGTTTGCAATTTCAATTGTAATCTTGGGAGTTAAGGGTATAAACAATTTCATTTCCAATCTTGGCAATTAAGGGTTCAATGTGATTGTTACTGCTTTCCAAATTCATTACAATTTATCAGTTGTAGGTTGTCAATTTGAGTGTGGTAGATGTTTGCAATTTCAATTCCAATGTTGGGAGTTAAGGGTTTAAAAAGTTATCTATTTTTTTGAAATCAATTTGACTCCAAAGGGATTTGTAATTCATTTCATTTTATTGCTTTGAGGGTTTCAGATTTAGTGTTAAGGGTTTCTTATTTCATTTCCAATGTTAAAGATCAAGGGTTTAATAGGTTATTTGCTTATTGGTTTGAATGTGATTGTTAAGGCTTTCCGAATTCATTTCATTTATCTTTTACTTCAGTAGAGATAGACGATTTCAATTCAAATCTTGGCAATGAAGGGTTCAATGTGATTGTTACCGCTTTCCAAATTTATTTCAATTTATCAGTTGTAGGTTGTCAATGTGAGTGTAGTAGTTGTTTGCAATTTCAATTTCAATGTTTGGAGTAAGGGTTTAAAAAGTTATATGTTTTTTTTGAAATCATTTTGACCCCAAAGGGATTTAGAATTCATTACATTTTATTGGTTGGAGGATTTCAAATTTAGTGATGCCAATTTTTAATTTCATTACCAATGTTGGGGATCAAAGGTTTAATAAGTTATACGCTTTTTGTTTTCAATGTGATTGTTAAGGCTTTCCAAATTCATTTCAATTTATCTTTTTCTTTACTAGAGATAGGCAATTCCAATTCCAATCTTGCCAATTAAGGGTTCAATGTGATTGTTACTATTTGCAATTTCACTTCCAATGTTAGGAGTTAAGGGTGTAAAAAGCTATATGTTATTTTGAAATCCTTTTGACTCCAAAGGGATATAGAATTCATTACATTTTATTGGTTGGAGGATTTCAGATTTAGTGATGTCAAATTTTAATTTCATTTTCAATGTTGGGGATCAAGAATTTAATATATTATCTGCCTATTCGTTTCGATGTGATTGTTAAGGCTTTCTGAATTCATTTTAATTTATCTTTTGCTTTACTAGAGATAGACAATTTCAATTCCATTTTTCACAATTAAGGGTTCAATGTGATTGTTAATGCTTTCCAAATTCACTTTAATTTATTAGTTTTAGGTTGTCAATTTTAGTGCAGTAGATGTTTTCAATTTCAATTCCAATGTTGGGAATTAAGGGCTTAATATGTTATATATTTCTTGAAATCAATTTCTCTCCAATGGGATATATAATTCATTTCAATTTAATGGTTGGAGGGTTTAAGATTTAGTGTTAAGTATTTTTATTTTCATTTCCAATGTTAAAGATCAAGGGTTTAGCACTCCCCCTACCCACCACCCTGGCCGCCAACACTTCCCACGACCACCTTATACTGCACCATGCAGTTGCATTTACTACGCATCAAGTCACCTTAATTTCACTTCAAGGGACACCATTTAACATCACAAATCCATGGAATACACCTTCTGCGCGGATCAAGACACCTAACATTCCTAATTAGTTTTAGTTTCTCATTTTAACTATGAAGGGTTTGGAATTTCATTTCCACTTTTCAATAGAGAGGGCTTTGATAAGTTTTTTTTTTGGTATCAATTTCACTCCTAAGGGATATTACATTCATTTCATTTTATTGGTTGTAGGGTTTAAAATTTAGTGAAGGCTTTTGAATTTATATTCCACTGTTGGGGATTAAGAGTTTAATAAGTTATCTGGAAAACTTTTGGTCGAGGGTAGGCAAAAATTGCCATTCCAGTGCGATCGGGGTGTACGTAGGAGTTTTGCCTTGCGTGCAGCCTAGGGTTTCAATGTCATTGTCAATGCTATCTGAATTCATTCTAATTTTTCAGTTTTAGGTTCTCACTTTTATTCTACTAGATGTTTTCAATTTCAATTCCAAATATTGGAATTAAGGGTTTCATATGTTATTTGTTTTTTGATTTCAACTTCACTCCTACAGGATATACAATTCAATTCAATTTATTGGTTGCAGGGTTTTAGATTTACTGTGATTGTCAATGCTTTTTTGAATTCATTTCATTTTATTAGTTTTAGTTTCTCAATTTTAGTGTACTAGATGTTTTCAATTTCAATTCCAATGTTAATGGTTTCCACTTTCTCTTCAATTTATGTTTTAGGTCTTCAATTTTAGTGTTGATGGTTTTCAATTTCATTTCAAATTCAAATTTAGTGTCGATGGTTTAAGAAGTTCTCTGTTTACTGGTTTCAATATGACTGCTTATAGATTCCACACCCAATTAATTTTCCGCCACCCTAATTGGCCGAGTTGGCAACCCCTAATGAAAAGATGAGCCCATTGAGGGTTTCCATTTGAAATTATTAGTTAAAGGGTTTCCATTATACTGTTAAGAGTTTTATCACATTCATTTCAATTTTTCTGCTATAGGGATTTAACTGCTATCCTATCTACCGATTCCTTCATGTTCATTTATATTTGATATCATTGCATGCTTACAAACTTATCTTAGTTATTTGTACTGCTTCCTTCATGTTCATTTCACTTACGATTTTCTATACCCTTACTGGCCGACATCTTTTGGTTTTCATGTTATCTGCAACAGGTTAACATCTTTTGGTCGCTTCAATACTAAACCACCCGCATTTAAAAAAAATTGTGCAAGGCCACCAATAAACATTCAAGGGAATTAATATGGTATCAATCTAACTGTTTAAGGGTTTCAATACAATAGAAACTGTATAACAGATAAATTGAAAAAAAAAGAGGTGAAACCATTAACATTCATATTGAAACCATAAAACAAATAACTTATTAAACCCTTAATCCTTTATTTTGTGACCATAAAGCCTATCACTTAGTAAACCCTTGATCCCTAACATTAGAAATGAAATTGCAAACCCTTAACAATAATAGTGAAAGCCTAAAACTGATAAATTGAAATGAATTCAAAATCTCTTAACATGAGTAGTGTCATTGAAAACCAACAAACACTGAAATTGGATTATGTTATCCATTAACATACAAAAATACATGCATACAAACATAGATATGTAGATATGTAGGTATGTATGCATGTATGTAATGCATGCATACATACATGCATAGATATGTATGTATGTATGTATGTATGTATGTATGCATGCTTGCAAGCACATATGCTTGCATCTAGGACACTACATGTATGTATGTATCTATGTATGTCCATGCATATATGTATTTATTTATGTATGTATGTGCATGTATATATGTACATCTATATGTGCATGTGCATAAGTATATATATATATATATATATA
>MU224790.1:407617-436108 GCA_018584345.1 Thuja plicata
TATATATATATATATGTGCATGTAACTTTGTAGGGCTGAGGGGCTAGATAAAGCAATAAGTATGTGCATGTAATGTGATGATTGGGGCAAGGTGTGAACAAATTGAACCCCGAACAATTAAGTGATTAGGGGAGAGGAGCCTATAAGTGCGCAGGGTCCAAAACATGCGATGTTACTGGTGCTGATAGGGGCCCACACGTTAGCACCTAAACCCCGTTACATGTCCACGTGGATTTGAAAAGTCACAAATCAGTGACTATGTTGTCCTCAAACATTCACAATAAGATTTGCACAATATACCAGCACTGCTATTTGATTCACAATGAAACCATCAAGCAAATAACTTATTAAACCCTTGATCCCCAACGTTGGAATTAGAATTTAAAACATCTACTACACTAAATTGTTCACATCTTGACTCAATCATCATATTACATGTTGCATATTGCATTTACATATTACTATTACAGATAGGACAAATTTGAAAACAAAATGCATTACAAATCCGAGAATCTTCTTGTTGAAATCTTGGCTCAATCATCGTATTACATGTGACAACCCTGCATTGACATATTAGTTAACAAAAAAGAACATAGTTGGAAAAAAATACATATAAATTTAATATAAACCAACAACCAAAATCATCTGTAATTTAGGGAAGCTGAGTAGGAAAAGTCAGTGAGGGTGAGATGGGCACTGACCTTGACGCTGCAACAAGAGCAATGTTCTCCTCCCCCGGTGATCCTTGAGAGCTACTCAGTCCACCTTGTATTGGGATGCAATATCCATCTTTGCCAACAAATTTTGGGACCCTGCCACTGTAGTTATGAACAACAACAAACATAATAGATGGTGAAGTTGGTGCACAATTATAAGAAATCAAATAGCTTGGGATGTTGATGTTGATCATATCACGCATTACGAGATGACCTTTAGGCAGTGACATGGATGGAGTGGATGGATTGTATAACATATTCTTTCTTTCTAAATCCCTTCACTACTCCTCAATCCTCCTCTCCTCAGCCTCATGTTCCTTCACTGCCTTCGCATGGTTTTGAATCTCCTCCTTGTCCTTCTTCTCTTGTTCTTTCAACCTTTCCTTTTCCTTTCTCTCCTTCTCCTTGTTCTCCTTTGCCAGTTTGTGTACAACCTTGTTTTCTATGATCTTCTCTTTCTTCCTCTCTTTTATCTCCTATATTTCTTTCTTCCTTACCTCCTAATCCATCAGAAATTCCATGTAATCATAAGATTTAGCAGCTAGGTTTGGCGACTCAAGCAGATCCCTTTGTCAGCTAACCTACCCTGCTTTTGGTTGACGATGTGAATGAGAAACTTTAAGAACTTGATCAACGACGTTTCCTATTGTGATTTGGGTGTCTCACATAATTGTGACAATATGATTTATCTTTTTCATTCCCACCTTCACATGTTTTTTGTGTCATATCTTTAGCCACATCACTGTCTAGTTGCGTACATTCAGCATAGTAATATACAATTTCAGGCACAAAAGTGGTGGGTAGTGTAGGGAAACTGAAAGATGAATCTTGTTCTGGGGCTTGCAAGATGACACCCAGATCCTCAGCCCCTTCTGCCAACCATGTGCGTGCTATTCATTGTGATGGAAGTCCAAGGCTTTCCATTTTATTCTTTGCTGGATAAACTAATTCCACTTGTGAATTTGAATCACAATCACAAAGTTTAGCTATATTTTATACCACATATTCATTTGGCACATCATTTGCAGACAGGCTTAGCATGTTATGCGCTTCAGAAACATTGTCACCACTGTGAGTTTCAAACGTGTTGCTGGACTGCATGTCATCCTTCATCGCATCACGATTGAGGGGCCATATCCCCATCCTTTTGAATCCCGCTACAATATTAGAGATAATCAATGCCCGTGTCAAAGATTTTCTACCAATCTTTGCTAGTTCTTTCTACATTGAGGAACCTAGCCAACCACAAGGCCAATTCTTGTTTAAAGTAAGTTTTGAAAGGTGAAAACACACTCACATTGAGGGGTTGGAGTTTGTGAGATTTGTGTTTCAACAATGTAAGAAGGTCAATTTCAAGCATCCAGGCCTCTTGGATGGTTGTCACAGCAACATGGCTGTCGTGGCCATCAAATATAAGCGGGTGAAATCCCCGTGGAATAGTCTGGGAGAAGTGGTGTAACTAGTTTAGAAACAACTGCTTCGTCATCCACACATGTTCTTAAGCTGCTATGCAAGTACTAGGTTCACATTTTGAAATGTAATTCCCTAATCTCTTCTTTCTTTTGAACAAGTAGAAACCTGGAATGGTTTGCCCGAAATATTTGACAACACAAAGAATGGTAATCTATTCACAACTCATGGGAATTATGTAGAAGACGTTATAACTTCCTTTTCTAGAAAGTACCCTCATAGCCCCATTTTTGCCCGCCTACACACCATTTTCATCATAATTCCATATGCGACCACGTCCATAAGGATTTGCATCATATGCTTTTGAAAAAGTATTGTACAAAGCTACCACAATAAATTCTCTCAAATTCACTGCTCTGTCTGTTTCAAGGCCTTCTACTGTATGCAATGCCATATCTGGATGGCGAGCCTTAAACCTCAACCACAATGACTTACCAGGCATTCCATCCTTGAAAGGGACATATCTTCTTTCACATATCTGAGCCACAATTGCCCTCAGGTTGACAATATTGAGCCCATGACCCACTTAAGCCATCTCTTGGCACCACTCTATGGTCTTCTCTTCTTTTTTAGTGGTGAGGATGGTTTGGGGATCTTTCTTGGAGGTTTTTGTGAGACCACCCAACTATTTTAAGAGTGTGGTTGTTGGAATACCTCATTTCTTTGATGCTTCCCTTACCGACATGTCTTTGTCCTCAATATCTTTGAGAGCCCCTTCCATGTTAGGTTCAGACCACAAATTATATGGAAACCCGACTCTAGGTTCTCTCACTGGTGTAGTATCCTGCTCTGAGGGTATAATAGGGTCTAAATTTCTCACAACGGGAGGTGGAGTTGGGGTTGCAGGCTGTCGCGGATTACATACATCTCTTTTATGGAAACACACCCTTGTTGTTTCTCTTTTCGGTAGACAAGGCTGCTTCTCCTTCTCCTTCGATCGATTTGACCTCCCCATCTTCCATACAATAAGAACAATATGTGAAACAGACAAAGAAAAAATTGGTCAGTCTGAACTAAAAGATATGATACAATAAGAACAATATGTGTTTCTTCCATACAAAGGAAAAATATGTGTAACATAAAAAGACAACGTTGATCATGTTGATGGTAAAAGATATGATACACTAAGAATAATGTGTTTTGCAACGTGAAACCAAAGTTGCAGTAGACTGCACATTGTGTACCTATGAAATGTAACCGACTAACCATTCCATTATGTAGAGTGATTCTTGGCAAAGAATGTGAACAAAGATGCTTGAACGAGAAACTCTTTTGCATTTTCCAATTGCCTGACATTCTAGTTTAATGTGTCCATGACGCTTGAACACAAGAGTTACGATTCCCTTGTTTGGTTTTATTATTGTTTGACAAATGCATGTTGTTTGTTTAGTTTATTGGACAATTATGAATTAATATGGTCTACATATGATATTAGGGAGGAGAGGATGAGATACATTTCAGTTACAGTTTTTCATTTCCCTTATAATTCTTATCATTATAATTCTTGTGAAAGGATACCAGGACGATGAGAAACATTTCAGTTACAGTTTTGTATACCCTTGTTGTTTAACATCCTCACAGTTTCTTTGTATCCTTTGAAATGCATTTCGCTTTCAAGTTTCACTATTATATCATTTCTATATTCTCCTTGGTGTTAATTCACTCCTTTCTACTGTTTCTAATGTATGTATCATTTTGCATTTTCAATTTGTAATGTACTCTATATTTGCATTCATGCCATTTCATTTCCACTTATCTATCTTATCTATTGTTTATTGTTTCCTTCATGTTCATATATATATATATATATATATATATATATATCACGTTTTGTTTCTTGTATTCTTTCCTTCTTGTTCATTCAATTTCCAGTTTTCCTATCGTAAACGAAGAACCTGAAGGGAAAACTATAAATAAGGCTATACAAAATTATAACTAAAAGGAACATGAAGGGAAAACTAGAAATAAGGGTGCATAAAACTGTAAGTGAAATGAACATGAAGGAAACAACAGATAGGAGTTTCGAACATAAAGGATAATATAGGAAATAAAACTTGCACTAATGAACACATAAATACCTGGAAAATTATGTTCAATTCTTTGTCACCTACTTTCTTTCTGCTCGTTTACAAAATTGTAACCCAAATGAACATGTAGGAAATGGTAGAAGTAAGGGTATATAAAATAGTAAGTGAAATGAACATGAAGGAAAGATAACAAATAAGGGAATACAAATCTTCAAGTGAAATGAACATGATCGTAATAGTAGAAATCATAGAAACGTGGATGTGTAAAAAAATGTAAGTGAAATGAACATGAACGAAATAGTAGAAATGATAGAAACATGGATACTTACAAAACAGTAAGTGAAATGAACATGAATGAAAGAGTAGAAACAACCAAAAAAACATGAGGATGTGAGAAACCATTAAGGGCATGGAAAACTGAAAAAGAAATGAACATGAAGGAAATAGTAGAATGGATAGATACGTCCAAATGATACGAACAAGAAAGCTAATATAGAAATAAGAACAAAGGTATGGAAAACTAAAAAAATAAACATGAAGGAGATACTACTGAGACCTGTACTACCTACGTATATGTTACCACCCTAAACACTTAGAGAAGACACCGTCCCATCAATTCAACCAAAATGTATCACCATTCCTCCTTAAGCGCACAAGATGTGGCCACCTCAACAATAAACATGAATGTATAGATACATGGAAATAATATGAACAACAAAGGTAATATAGAAATAACAACAAAGATATGAAAAACTGAAAAATAAATGAGGATAAAGGAAATAGTAGAATGGATAGATACATGGAAATGATATGAACAAAAAAGGTAAAATATAAATAGCATAAACTAGTAATAAACACGTACATACTTGGTTAAATAGGTTCAATTCTTGCTGCATTGCGCTTTGCTTTCTTTGTGGTCTTCGTTGGCTATTGAATGGAATGATTCATATGGTTTGAAGTCTACTTATCTTTAGTTTTTGCACTCTTATAATTTTGAGTTTTGAATACATCCGAAAACTAATTTGAATTAAGATTTGATTTGTCTTTAATGGTTATTGGTGGCCTTATACAAGTTGATTTTGAAATTACATGTGGTTTATTATTGACGTGATGACATCTTGTGCGCTTAAGGTGGAATGAAAATACATTTTGGCTGGAATGATGGGATGATGTCTTGTCTAAGTGTTTAGGGTGGTAACATATACATAGGCAGTACATGTCTTGGAAGTTGCAATGAGGTGGCAATTGTCAACATGTCTTGGGTCGATGTGTGTACATGTTACATTGTTTTGATTGTATCATGCACTATGGTTGAGTTGGTGCTCTTTATTTGTGGGTTTAATGTTGATATGTAAGTGTTTACACACGATTATTATTGCAGGCAACCAAGTTGGCTTTTTTGTACTGAGCAACCCACTTTTACCTGCGTCAGAACCTGTTAGTGTGAATGACAGGTTTCTTATCTGACACGAAAGGGACCTAATTTTTTATTTGATGCATTTATAAAATACACAAATTGTCCTTATATGATGCATTTTAAAATGTATTAAGTTCTCATTATTTTTGTTAGACTTTTCAAATCCACGTGGACATGTAATGAGCTTCAGGCGCTTACGTGTGGGCCCCTATCAAATCTACTAACATTGCACCTTTTGGACCTGTCATACCCAAAAATGGAATGAAAAAACACAACAATATTTTTTAAAAAAAATATCTAATAGGTGAGGGATGATGCAAAACAATTAACTGATGTTTACTAAACATGATCGAGTTCGAACTAACAAAGTTAAGAAATGGTTTAGGTTGAAAGGTTACGTGTATTTGTAGACATTAGGGTCAAAGGGTATCATGACATGAGTCAATGTCCCTTAACCCATGAGTTTACAAAGTTTTCAGTTTAACAAGATAGGTCTCTAACCAGTTTTTTTTTAAAAAAAAAAAAACATTAATAGAGTTTGAAGGTGAATGACTCATTTAATACTGCATTAAATCCACAAGTAATAATTATGACGATGTTTTAAAAATGTTTAAGCTTATTTGGTTTTAACATATTCACAACTCCACCTATTATCTCACAACACTAGCTACTTGACATCAACCCTCAAGTCAGCTCCACTAACATGCACCTTTTTGGACCTCACACACTTATTGGCTCCTCTCCCCTAGTCTTTTGTGTTTCAAAATTTCATGTGAAATGATATTAGATTTGAGTTGTGAGCGTACTAGGACTATTTGACAGTTGAGTTTACCACAAGCTCAAGTGGAAAGGATGACTTAGTCCCTTACAAGATTGGAATTGGCACAAAAAAGTGGACACAAACATCTATATTGATGGAGGGGGCTCAATTCAAGAAGCTAAATGATGACGTTACGAAAAATTCTAGTATAGAAGAAAAGGTGAATAGGTTGTAGAGCATCCTAATTGCAATGAATGTGAAGCTAGGTTGTAAAGAACCTAATAAATATGAGAAGGAATTGGGAAAAGTTAAATTAGAACAAGGTGAAATGTCAAGGAAGATCTGTTCACAGTAGAAGGAAAAATAGGTATACAACCATTTTATGGGAAAATAAGCATTCAGAAACTTGATCAATGTATTTCTCAAAAGGAGGTCATACTTTACCCTCCACAAATTGATTCCTCACTAGAAAATATCCTTTGCAAGATACAAGCTATCTAATCATGCATCGACATGGTATGAAAGCTATGGCCCATTTTTAAAATACTACAAGGTTCCACCTATAATGATTTGGGAGGACTTCAAGGGGTTCTTGAAGAATCCATTTTGTTCACTTTGTCACAAAGAAGAGACAACGATGAAATGCCACTATTTTTTATTAAATCAAGGACTCAATGTTTACAAGTACACCAGTACATTTCAAAAGTGATAGGAGCAATTAGGGAAATATGTCATGGAAATAGATTTTTAATAAAGTATATAGGTGGTCTATTTAGACACCTTGTGCTAATGGAAAAACCCAATGTATTTGACAAAATGTGTCTCCAAGTACATGATTTTGAGTTGGATAAGAAAAAAACCTCATCTTTCTAGAAAAATAAAATGAAAAAGAACAAGAAGATGAGAAAAACACAAAGATAAACAAAGGGTAAGCACAAGAAGAATCCAATACATCAACCCAACCAAATTATAAGAAGGAATAGGGTAAATTTTATTGTTGTCATTTACATTGTGAGGGTAGCCATATGGTTGATAGGTGTTGGAAATGACAGTACCCCAAAAAACTATTGTGCACGAAGACAAAGTGACAAAGACATCTATGTGAAAAATAAAAAGGAGATAGATTTCCACTTTGAAGTAGATGAATTTTTTTCATTCACTCGCCTGTGGAAGGGATGTGTATGGTGGGAGAAAGTTCTGAGAAATAACTCAACAAGTTGTTCCACTTCAACATCCAAGTAAACGGTATGAAGATCATGCACTTTTTGATACATGCTTTTAAAATAATTTGATTCCGAAAAAGCTTATTGGAAATCTTGGATTACAAACCATAGATCATCCACAACCATACTCAATTGGTTGAATTAAACAAGGGTTGATATCTCAATTATGAAATGAGGTAAGTTTTTGAGTTTAAGAATGCGATCTCACTAAAAGTGTATGGATTTTTTTGGGTCTTCCCACCTTTATGTGTACAATGCCATCTATTTTAGGATGAAAAATTGGTATAGATATTGTTTGAATGGTGAAAATTTTAAATTGAAGTCCTATGTGGGAAAATCTATGATTTTTATGCTTATCAATGCAAATGGGAAACCCACTCTCTTGTTGCTTAGAGAAAAGGGAGAACAAGATGAGACAAAGATTGAGAAGCTACATGGGATAAATACTCATCAAGAATAATGAGAAAATAGTGAAATTAAAAAAATAATTCTCAAAGCTTTTATTGGAGCATAATTTTATCATAGAGAATTAAGTCCAATTGTTGCCAAATTGTCCTTTTATTAACTTAGGTTTGCATTGTTAGTGTGTAATTAAAGAAAATGGAGTCAAATAACAATTGAAGACATTGATAGAGCAAGTGGTTATAAGGCCAATCCCATCCTATCATACTTATTTTATTATCACAGTACCTAAAAAATATGGAAGATGACATACCTATTTTGAATACCAAGAACTAAACAAGATTGCCATTAAGAGTAAGCATTCATTCCCCTAGTGGCAGAGGAGGCTCTACAGGTAGGGATGTTGCAGTGTTGAAGTTGGGGGCTGACCGTGGGCATGTTCCTGTCTCTAATCTGATATCTATTATGGTTGATCCGAAAGTGGAGGAGGAAATAGATCACAACATCTCTATTTTTTCTTCCTATGCCTTGATTTGCAGGTTTAGAGGTTTTTGGCCCAGTCTCCCGAAGCTTCATGAGTGGATCTCTAATCACTGGGAGCCTATTCTTGTGGACACGGTGCATATTTATCCCTTGGCCAAGGGATATTTTATAGCAAAATTTGAAGATGTCTTAGAGAGAAATAATCTGTTGTACAATTATTTTTTCAGCTGGGAGGAAAGATTTATGCTCATGGTTAAGCCCTGGCATATCGATTTTAACCCAATCTTAGACTCTTTCATCAGATCTCCTATTTGGGTCCGTCTTCCTAATCTTCCACTCTATTTATGGATTGACTCTCTATTTGAATTTTTATTGGTGGATGGTGATTCCTCTGACATCCTCCACTCTACTTATGCTCGCATTCTTGTAGATATTGATCCTTCTAAGGGTCTTCCTATGGAGATAGTGATCAAATCCTCTAAAGGAAGATGGATTCAGACCTTGGATTATGAAGGGTTTCCCTTGATATGTAGAAGGTGTTTTAAAAATGGGCATATGGTAGCTCAATTTGGATTGGGTAAAAATAAAACTAAGGCATCTTGGTGGAATGGCGCTTCAGCTCAACACTATTTGGTGGAAAATAAGCTTGTTTCACCGAAAACTTTCTCCCAGGTGGAAGCGTGGGTCCCCCTTCATCCTTCTAGATTGGATGCAGCTCTTGTGTGTTCTCCTATGAAAGTGTCCCTGGTTGATCTGTCACCTAGTTTGGAGGGGGTTGCTGCATCTCTGGCCTCCCTTGGTGGTGCGGGGGTGGCGGCGGCTAATGATTCCGTGGATACTTCTCTTGCAGGTTCTACTAGTATTTTGGCTGTCTCTGCTGGTAACCATGTTCGCTCTGGTTTGGCTGTTGATCCTCTGCATTGGTAGGATGAGACAACTAGAGTTGAAGAGGGTTGGATTACTATTAAAGGAAAAAAAATTCAAGATGTCCTCCTCCTCTTTTGATATGATTCTTCATTCCCATCAGAAGGGTGCTAAAGTTAAATCCTAAATTTGGATTTGTCTTTAGCTTGGGTTTGCATGAAGCTTGTTTCATGCATTGTTTCATCTAGGTTGTGGGTGCCTGTTGTAAAACCCTCACTGTGGTCTAGATCCGTTCCGTGTAGAGGGCATTATTGAATATCTTTTGTGACTTTTTTTGTATAGGGTTTCAGGGCCCCTTCAAAACATGTATTTACCTCAATAAAAAATAAAGACTAGATCTAAAAATAAAATGTTTACACATTTGTAAACCTTCTTAAGCTCATGAAGGTACTTGAATTTGACTTGATGTTGACTTTAAAGGATAATAAGATCATGGATGCCTTTAAAACATGCTTAGATTTGCATGTTGGTTCCTAAATCAATAAATTATTGAACCCTAAAGGTATGCCAATTCTTATGCTTAGTCTTAATATGTGATTTGGCCTATGAACAAGAGCTAACCAATCAGGTTAATATCTTCTTCTCTTTAGGCTCTTCTATTCCTTGGCACATGTACCATTATCACCATTAATTGTTAACTCTCTAGGATTAACTGATGATAATCAAGTAGATGAAAACCTCCTATAGATTTGTAGGGTTTTGGTAAATACAAAATTTTCAATTAAATCATCCTTTCTCAATCTATTTCACACTGGCACGAGAGTTCAAAATAGATAATTCAAAAGTAAAACTAAATCCTACTCCCACAACTTGAAACTAAAATATATGAATGAAATTTTGCAAGAAATTGTTTTGGGGATAAAATGATTGGTACCTTTTTTCCATTGGGTAATGGAGTTAAAATATAAATTGATGTGCCTCTCACTAACTATAGCTCAAATTGTTTGGCATTTCTCTATTTATGACTTGCATAAACGTGCAAGCAACCCAGTTACCGGGCTCTTCTTTTTAATCCAAATGAATCTTCCAAGTTATTGTGACTTATTCATATGATTTTAATTACCACTTGAATAAACCAATCAAATAAACCACACAAAACATGAATTTGCTTTGAAAAACTAGAGATATAATTGATATACTAATTTATATAACAAGAAAGACATCAAATTGGAGACAACTAGATAACATTATTCATTAAACACTACAAAATAGTTGAAACTAGATTTCAAGCACCAAGTTACTGCATTATTTCCATTACTTGCTTCAAAATGTTCTTACAACATATGCCTTCACCCCAAAACACAATGCCTATTTCCCCCCTACCACAGTCTTCATTTCCTTATTATAGAAATGAAGGTGGCGATAAGCTTCAAACCTTCGTTGTCTCAACTACCTATCTCCAATATGAAAAATTACAAACTTTTGTTTAAATAATCTTGTTTATTTTACAAACATACACTAACATCATTAAATGACATGGAAAATGGAATCATACATGGCACAAAAGAAAAGAGAATAACTTAAAAAGTATGAAAATAGAAGAAATGGTGAATACTTGCTAGCTTTAATCTTCCAGTAGAAGAACCTTCTATTGGTGAATACTTGCTAGCTTTAATTTTCTAGTAGATGCATGTGACATTATTGACTCTGGAAAAGCATTGCGAACTATGGAGCATCACACCATGCTATTTTTACACTTACACCGCTTGAAAAATAAAAGGAATAACCTATGAAAGATGATCAATATATGCTTGATCACAATATTTATCAACATTCACAAGAAAATGCCTCATAATATACTCATGAAGACTAGAATACATTTCATTCAGTATGATACTAATTTTCTCTACCACTTTTTTCAATGCTCGAGACAATATTTGTGCTAATTATTTCTTTCACTCTTCCCTGATTCTTGAGGCTGCCATTAGTATTGAGAAATGAAGGAAATTCAACTTCCATTTTTTAGATTGAAAGCATTCATATCATCAATAAGTTCCCCATGAATTATTTTGTGTTTCTTCACCAATTTTACCAACCTCTCCAAGGCATCCACATCAACTGAGTCTTGAAACCACAATTCTTCCTTTTTATATTCTAATATTCCCTTTAAGTATAATAAGTTTACTCATATTTATAGGTTTTGATATGAGTCACCTAGAACCTATTAGCATGAGAGATAATCTTTTCAGATATTTTCTTTACAAGTTGTGAAGCAATATCATATTCACAATCTTCATGTGTAACTAGTTGTGCATTTCTCTTCTACAACCTTTCTATAGTTTTCTTCCAGTAGTCCATTTATACATCCTTCTCATGAATTTCCTTATCAATTTCTATATCTTGATGCCAAGATCAAGTGGGGTACTCCAGTTTATCCTTATACTTGACATTTTCCTTCTTCAAACTATCAATTTTAATTGCATATCTTTTGTTTTCCTTGACCAAAATTTAAATTTGTACTTTTTTGAGTTTAGCACCATTAAAATTCAAGTTAACATTTTCTATGGGATTAGTATCACACACCCTTTGAATCAAAAGGTGACCAAATGCCTTGTTGGGATCATCAATAAGTGTTGTCCTTTTACTAGGTGGATATAATGCCCAAATGGAAAGAGTATAATTATAAGGGTTTTTCCCTGATCCTATATGAAATTGATCAACTAATTCTTAAATCAATGTCAAGGTCTTATTTTGACTCAATCTAAAACTATTAAAGACAATGGCTGAGCTTACATACCACCCAGGAAGAATCATTAGTACAACTTCCCACAAAATCTCTCTTCCTCTCTCTGTGGTAATATTTTCCATCTCTTTGTCCACCTCATCTTGTAACTCTTTGAGAGATTCCTTCCTTTTCTCAAGGGTGGTCTCCTTAACCTTTTATCTAATATGTTTTCCTTTACATTCAAATACAAATGATCTGAATTATGAGATTTAATGAAAGAATCTTTTGAAACAAATTTATTAGTTGCAAGATTCCTTACATCATCTTACAACTAGTTATAAGGTTCAAATGCAATCACATTCCTCTTAGGTGGAGGATCATTTTTTCTATAATTGGATTGATAATTTTTTCACACTCAAGATACTCATCACTTTCTTGTTCACTTAGGATCTATTTTCATTAATAGATAAACTAGTCTTTGGAGTGGACTGTGGAGAAATGTAACATATTCAGCTTGCATCCTCTAAATATCTTCTTCAAATGGATCATTACCTCTTCTCCTAAATAAATATGATGGTACACCTATGAGATCAGTTCTGCTTTATGCAAAATCATAGTCTCCAATCTTTCCAAGGGGTCTTCTGTTAAAAAAAGCACCTGGATACATTGTATCATGCTTTTTCATGTGTGATTTTTTTAATTTTTCTATCATTATCCTGTTATAGGTGGCTATTATTATTATTGTTACATGCTCTTCATCCACATTTGATTAAATCATCGTCAATAAAAAGCAGATGTTTGTATCCACTCAAATTTTGTTTCAACTTAGCATTATGGATAAAAGATTCAAGATCAAAGCATTTTCTTCCATTTCCCTTTGGTAAATTGTAGTGCTCCAATTTCTTGTCAATAAGGTCATATCCTTTCTTAGAAGCAGCAGTAAAATATTCAAAACATAATGTACCAAGCATTAGTGACTGTTTGTTGTATGACCTCAAATGAAAATTTGAATAGGCTAATTGCTTGACAATCTCCAAATATGTTATTTTGTTTGGAACTATCCTTGGAAAGAGAAAAGAAGCTTCCTCAATCCATTCAATCAGATTTTGGTACAATTATCAAAGATGTACCAATCACCCCAATTATGATCAAATTTTATTTTCTCATCCTTGTCCTTTGGCTTCAATAACTTTTAAATCTCCAATGATAGATTATAATCACATGGGTGCCCAAGATGCATATAAATTCTCTTCAGAAAGAAATCCTCAAAGCATAGATAATGAGACCTAATGCACATACTATCCTAGATTGCAGTCCACATCTAAATAGGTATGATATTTCCATCATCATCCATATCTTTTATCTTCAATTGTCTTGGTCACCTCCCTATTACTTGCCCCTTATAGAATATAAGATGCATAAGTAGCGAGTAGTGCCTGATGTGAATATATTTACTATTTCTTTTGATATTAGCTAGACCAATATTTATTTACTCAGTTAAATATTATACATATTCAAATGGTCTAGCATTGTGGCTTTTTATGTCAACAACCAAGACCATAGGGGCTATCAACATCGATGAAGGGGCATCCAAGCCGAAAAATTTACAAGTTGAATAGTATGTGTATTGGTTGTATTCTTTTAATAAATCTACTTCGAATGGCGGTTTCTCATCATTTGTGAATACATGCAATTTTTACTTCTCAAGCCTAGGCCTATGCAAGGAAATTCCCACCTCTTATAGTTGGTAACCATATTATGATACTCCTCCCTCACATCCCTAAGTGTTGACTTCAAATCCATGATACCATATAATTGAAAGACCATAGAGATGTAATGTTATGTAATAGGAATGAAACAAGACTTATTTGCAGAGTAGATCATTTTGGTTTTTGAGTTATAATTTTCTACAAGTATTTTTATAACTTTTATATTGACAAATACATTAGGCACCACCAATTTCCCTCAATTAATTCTCCAAGGATTACATACAAGCTAGTTCCTATGCATTTTTCTATAATTGTATCTAAACATGTCAAACCTCCTTACTGGAGTCCACATCTCTCCTAAATTCCTCTATTATTAATTGAAGCTCTCATCTGTAGGGTTAAATTGTACACTTAATTTTTATTTAAGACTAGAACCAAGGCACTAGTAGTCTAGGTCTTGGTTGGCATGTTTAGTTTTTTCCTTTTTAGCTTTGGGATCTTTTTGTGTATCCCCAATGATATAGAAAATTTTATAGACCAAGAACAATGAAGGCCCTAGACCTTGTCTATAACTCAGACAAACCCTTAAATTTACCAGAACCCTAAGATAATCTTCACTAATTTAGTTTGAACAAAAACTACACTGATTTAAGTTCAAGCACTTACTTAGTGATGGCAATTCACCTTCTGCAACTAAGTGATGTTGAATCTATCCTCTAGAAAACCTTTGCAACTTTAGTTCTTCTTTCTCCAAGTGCTCAAATCCTTTCATAACAAAGTAAAATAAAATTGCAATTATAATTTTCCTAGGTTGTTCTCATTAATGGTCTCTCACACGAGATTTTATTATCAACAATGTATCCATTAATGCTTTCAAATCTTAGCCGCCAATTTTCAAATCAATGATCATTGGAGAAAATTTGAAATGTCCTTCCAATGTGACAACCTTTAAAAACTGGAAACATGCTAAAGTGACATCAATAGTAGTCTCCCCAACATAGTAGTGCCTTGTTGATGAGTAGTCAATTGGATCTTACACTACATTATTTTCATCACCACATCAATGATACTTGAAAATTGTCATATCGATATCCTCTCATCTCTCCAATGAGCCCACCAACCATCATTTATTTGTTTCTTATATTAATTATATCAAAGAGACTAAAAAATTCTCTCTCTATTGCCTGCGAGTCACTTTGATAAGCATATTCATCATGGAAAAATTATGGAGACTGAAAAAAATTCTCTCTGATCACATCTTTCTCCATCGATATGTATTTCATCACAAACCATCATGCTTATGAACAAGTTGTAGAGACTTCCCAAAAATTCCCCCAATGTGTGAATGTATTACCAAAAAAATTGCCTCATTATATTTTCAACATCTTCTAATCCATTGGTCAGACCTGGAAAAAATCCTTCTGATAAGGTCTAGTCTCATCGATGAAATTAACTTACCAACATATCACTTCACTAAACACCATCAATATGACTTGTAAAAACTCTCTCCGATACCCCCGAGTCACACAAATGTAATTGATTCTCCTTTCAACTTATTTCATCAGTAATTTATCGAAGAGACTTTGAAATAGTCCTTTCGATGTTTTTTATTAGAGTAAAAGCAGGTTTTGAAGGGACCCCAAAACCCTTTACAACAAACTACTATAAAGATAGAGTATTAAAAATAGTAAAAAAAAATATGTTGGACAAGACAAAAATCCAACATTCAGATAGAAAGAGATCCAACAAAAAGCCAACAAGCTCAATAGAAAAAGCAAAACAAAAGCTAACACAAAAAACTGAAGAACACAAAAAACTAGACCAGAATTTTCAAGGTGTTGTCCACGTCTCCTACTGTCTCACTCATCCTTAGAGAAACCTTATTTAAGTCCAAAATGTCTGGAGGAAGGGAATTAATCATATTCATCTTTCTGGATCTCATCTTGTTACGAGGACCAACCACATCTTGAGTCATCCCTTCCTTCTCATTTTCCTAGTTGATGGTGCTCTTCTCCATGTAGTTATTCTCCAGCTTCGTAACAAGCACCATCATATTTTCAACCAAAGTATTCATCATCTTGAGGATGTGCTCCATGATCTTTATCAAGGTCACCTCCATCTTTTCCACTTTGGTCGTTAATGCCACCAAATTATCCTGCTGCATTCTCCTAGAATTTTCCTCAGACTCCATAGAGTCCAGCACAAGTTTCTTTTCCTCTGCAGCCCACAGGGAATCACCCTATCTACCATCTATCTTTTCACATTTTTTCTAGGATTCCTCAAAATTCCCTGAAATGGCTCTAAGTTTAAGGTTGACACTCTTGATCTCATGAAAGGTCCTCCTGTGATTACAAAAAGAATCTAGAGAAATGGCTTTTGTAGTTTCAAGGACACCAAAAGGAGGCTCCTACCCATCCTAGAATTCCACAGACCATAAGTCCCCAGACATGATATTAGTCATCCTCCTATGCATATCTTCCTCCCTAGAGTAAAGGGGGGGGGGGGGGGAAGGGGANGGGGGGGGGGGGGAATGGGAACATCATGAACCATATTTCTGGTATAATCTTTCATTAGCAGAATATTAGTATCCCCCTCTTTTTCCTTTTGAGAACTATCAACAGTAACCTTTGGAGGTAGGTCATCCATTGTTCTTTGGTCATGGACTTTGACCACAACAGGGGAACCAACACAAATATTTTTCAACACAAACACAGGTTCACTCAGAGAATTCCTCTCAACTTCCTTCCCAAACACCTTACTAGTCGACACAACCAAGAAAGGGCTAGCTGAAAGGGTCCCTTTGTCAAGATTAGGAGGTTCATTTTCTTCATCACTATCTTCAGTATAATTCCCTTTGTCTCCATAATAAACCTTTTTGGCTTCTTCCTAACCAAAGTCTTTCTATTATTTGGTTGAATTTGAACTTTCTGATCATCACTACTATCTTGAGAGTAATTCCCATCTTCCCCATAAAAGCCATATTTTTAGGCACGCGTTTCTTCTTAATCGAGCGCTTCCTCTTGTTGGGCATAGGAGATACATCCTCCTCCTCAGAATAAGACCCATCTTATTTCTTTGAAGAATCACTCATAGCATTGCTCACATCCTCTCCACCCTCCTCAATACAAAGATTGGGATTCTCAAAAAAATTTCCCCTTAAGAACTCATGCAGAATCAACAATAACCCCTGATGCAACACCACTTTTCTTGGGATTTTCTTGTGATCATATATGCTAGAATTAGTAGAAGAGAGAAAAAAGTATGGAAATGAGACAATAGATTTAAGTCTAAAATGATTAAAAAAAAGTGATACTCGTGAAACCTAGTATAACTCCCATCAATAGTGACAAAATCCATAACCACCTTAATCATCCCATTCCAAGAAGGATTTAGCTGATTGGGGTCAAAATAAGAGTTGTTACCTTTGTCTAGGGCATCCCTCTCCTCATCCGTTTTAGGGAAATTCAAGAGCACCTTGTTGGATACTTTTCTATCATTGAAGAACTTCAACCCCCTTCGGTGGACAAACCCGTGGCCTTAGAAATAAAATTTTCATCAATGATGAATTTATTCCACTACAAAGTAATCGCCCCATTATCCCACTAGTCCAGAAAAATATGAGTAACGTTCCTGTCAGAATCGTGCAGTTTTTCTAGAAAAGGAACTAAACTGCCTTTCAAAAGCTTCCTCTAGACCTCCATGTATCTTCTCTAGTGTTCACAAGTAGTAGGCTCAAAGCGGTTGAGGTCTCCTCCCATGGATAAATTCTCAGTGTTGACCCATAGAAACCAAAGAGTGAATAAAAATAGGATCATAAAACAACTACCCTTAATTTTCTTCAGCATCCACATAAAATGTGAGTTGAGAGAGGTAATAATGGTGATAAAAACAACATGTTTAACACCCTTACCACAACTGATTCTGATTTGGGGATGTGTCAAATCCATCATTACTTCGTACTTTCCCAAGCTTCCCATTAATTTGATCAAATGCCAATAAATATTTGTTATCGTCACTTATCTCTTCCTCTCCTTCCCATTTCAAAATATTATTTTCCTTAACTCCAATGTTTTCAAACACATTTGACACTCTATTGGTTTCCCTATAGGAGTGGACTATATAAATTTTTTCAATACTTTGAATAATGTTAATAGCCTCTCTTATGATATTGTTTATAGACCATGATGGTGGAGATTCCCCTTTGAGACATCTAATTATGTTATTGGAGTCCCCTTCTAACCAAACCCACTTTAGGTTGATTTGTTTATCTATACAGAGGCACTGGAGAGCTCCCATGCCTTCAAGGTAGTGGTTGGTCCGAATCCCCAAGGGGAGTGCCACAATAGCTATGACAAAGCCATATTTTTTTTTATCACTCCCCACACCCAAGAGGCCCAGGATTACCTTTTCCACCCCATTAAAATTGATTTTCACCCATCAAGCAGGAGGAAAAATCTAGGTGACACCTTCTCTACTCTTCTTAGGAGTACCAACAAATTTTGCTATGTCAATTTCCAAGTTCCATCTTTGAGAGATGATAACATCCCTCAAATTAGGAGGCACACTTTATTTAGTAGTAAGTCTCAGGGATATCAAGTTGAGGTTCTCAACAAGAGCCTAACCAATATTTTCTACCACAATGACAGGGGGAGAGCTGCAACCTCTAAAAATTCTATGGTTCCTCTCCTTCCAGATTCCCCAGATAGCATGAGGATCCATAAGAAACAAGAGGATCTTAATGACATAATTGGCCGAAGGACAATGCCAATGCTCCAAAAAATCCTTAATAGAATTGAAAAAGACCGAACCAAGGTTCTATTTTCTTAATAAGTGAGTCCAAAGCTCTATAGAATAAGAGCAATGCATTAATAGGTTGCCAACTATTTCTTCATCCTCCATACAAAGATAAAATTGGTTAGGGATTATAAACCCTATCTTGTAGAGATTATCTATAGTAATGGATTTGTTTTGAATAAAGATCCAATAGGATATATTGATTTTGGGTATCAGGATCTTATTCAAGACACACGCCCAAAAAGGGGGCTCAGCCACATTGGCTTCTATTAAAAGATTAAAGGCAAAGGCCAAAAATTGTTATCCTATAGAGGTAGCATTCCAAATAACCTCATCTAGGCAATCTTCCTTTAAAGAAGTTCTTTTAAGATAACATTGAATAGAATCCAGCCTCCCATCTATCAAGGAGAGGTTAGTCGAGCTTTGATTTCTCCAGTAATCTGCCACCACTCTCCCAATTCTCTATTTACAATTTTCAATATCCTCAGAATACTCAAGAAAATAATTAAGAGTTTTCTCAGATATCCAACTATCCTTCTAGAAGAGAATCACTCTCCCATTGCCTGCTTTCCACCTGATACCCTTTGCAAGAAAAAAAATCATTTTTTGGATGTTATTCCAGATACAAGAACCATTGATTATCTAATCAAAGTTAATAAATTCTACCAGATTGGAGAAATGGTGAAAATATTTGTCCTTCCAAATCAAATTCCATTCCTTTGGTCGCTCTGAGAACACTCTCCACCCCTATTTATCTAGAAGAACCAAATTAAAAAGTTTTATATTTTTAATTCCCAACCCTCCCCTTTTCCTTGGTTTACAAACCTTTTCCCAGGAAATCAAAGGAAGAATTTTCTTTTCCTCTATACTAGACCAAAGGAAATTCTTTTGGATTATTTCAATTATCTCAGCGTATTTAGTAGGAATTTTGAAGAGGTCAAGGGCATAAATTGGGAGGTTACGAAGAGAGGACTTTAGTAACTGAAGTTTACCTGTCTAGCTCAAAAGAGCTCCCTTCGACCCTGCAAGTTTTTGCCGAATCTTTCCACAATCGAGTTCCATAAAAAACCATCCAATTTAATACCTAGAGGAAGACCTAAATAAGATGAAGGAAATGAAGCAATTGAGTAGCCAAGGATGTTTTCTATCTTCCTTTTCCTATACTTAGAGGTGTTAGCAAAAAAAAGAGAGCTCTTGTTCCAATTTATAATTTTCCTAGTTTCCTTGCAATAGTTATCTAGAGATATCTTCATAGTTTGAGGCCCAAAGATAGTCACGGTGCCAAACATAAGAGTATCATCCACAAATTTCTCATGAGAATAAATTATCCTAGAGGAATAAGGATCCTGAATTTTTCCTCTCTGAACCATAACTTGTATGAACCTTCCAAATATTTTTTCCATAATAGAAAAAAGGATAGAGGAAATGGGATTCCCCTATTTGAGACCCCTAGAAGGGGAGAAAAAATGAGAAGGGTACCCATTGAAAATGACCCCAATATAAGAGGCATATGTTATAATCTAGGGTTGTCGTTGCACCAAAAGATTGACCTGTTAATGCCCGATACAACCACTAGAATTATAGAATTCACAGGAGGTTCCTAAACCATGTCACAAATCTTGCAAGGGATGCTGGCCCATTGCCAACAATCCCCCTCCTAGAATCACTCTCCATGGCCTAGGTGATTCAAACCCATGACCAAGCTCTGATACCACTTGTTAGAAGTTAGGGTTGTCGTTGCACCAAAATATCAACCTGTTAATGCCCGATACAACCACTAGACTTATAAAATTAACAAGAGGTTGTTAAACCATGTCAAGAATCCTATGAGGGATGCTAAACCACTTCCAACAGTAGAAATAATTTTAGAAATCAATTGTATTACTCTATTGTCAAAATTGAAAGCAACCAACACCTTATCCATAAAGTTCCAGTCCACCCTGTCATACGTTTTTGACATGTCTAATTTCAAGAGGAATCCCTATTTTTTTAAATGCACAAGAGTGAATGTTCTCATGAAAGGTAATAATTGAGTCAAGGATTTGTCTCATCATCACAAACCAATTCTGTTGCTGCAAAATAAGTGAGGGGAGAAGGGATAATATTCTAGAGATAAGAACCTTAGAAATAATCTTATAAAAGGAGTTACACAGACTGATGGGTCTAAAATTGTCCATTGAATTAACTCCCAGAGAATTAGGAATAATTGCTATAAAAGTGTCATTGATGTCCTTACAGGAGACACATGGCACCGAAAAACTCCTTAACCATACTGGATATGTCTTTATGAATAATATGCCAAAAGTTTTGAAAGAAAAACATGGGAAAACCATCATGCCCCGGGTATTTCTCACCTTCAAAAGAAAAGACCACATCTTTGATTTATTTGTTTGAATGACTAATGATTAAGAGTTTATTCTGATCCTCAGAAATAATAGAAGGAATAGAGTCCAACAATATCCTTTGATCTCTTGATACAGGTGCTGATCCTAAGATAAAAGGGAAGAGAAGAAGTGCACAAATTCCTCCCAAATTTTCTCTTCCTTTATCAATTTACCTCTATCCACATTATTGTGGGAGATAGCATTAACCGCCTTATGTTTGGAAGTAGACAGGTGGAATAATTTGGTATTTTTGTCCCTAGAGCCGAGCCATAACACATGAGATATTTGTCTCCAATAAACCTCTTCCTTAGAAATGATATCATGGTATTTGACTGAAATATTATTTTCCTTGTTAAAGTTCTTCTGGGAATAACCTTCCCTTTGAATAATTTCCAGAATTTCTAGAAGATCATATTTTATTGTGTTCTTGATTTCAAAAATATCACCAAAGACTTGCTTATTCCAATCTTTTTCTTTTTCTTTCACATTCCTTAATTTATTTGCTACCTTAAACATTGTAGTTATATGAATATCATTTTCCCACCAACTCTGGATGCAATTTTCAAAATTGGGATGAGTGAACCACATTTTTTCAAACCTAAAAGGGAAATTTCTCTTCCCTTTAATGATATCTACCATAAGAGAAATAAGGGAATGGTCCGACCCAATCCTCGACAAGATTCCAAGAGAGAAAAAATACTTAGAGAAACAACCACAAGACAAGAGAGTTCTATCCAGTCTCACTTGAATGAGGTCTTGTACGATCCTCCTATTGCTCCATGTAAAGTTGGCTCCTTGGAGCTCCACATCCAATAGGGCATTTTTCTAATAAATTCTACAAGATCCAACTGGCTTTCCACTTGGGTTTGAGATCCACCAATATTTTTAGACTCCTTCAAGGGGGTGTTAAATTCTCCCATCACCATCCACCAATCATTTTTATAGTTGGATTTGAAGTCAGACAACCTATTCTAGAATCTAGCTTTGGAATATTTTGTGTTGGAGATAGATATTTGTAAAGATCCATTAAAACCCATCCCTGATATTATTAAATCTAATATTGATGAAGTTTTCACCAATAAACAAAACATCATCTTTTATGTACTTGAGATTCCATAAAACAACCGTCCCACCTGAAGCACCTTCAAAATCACTACCAACCACTTGGTTACCTTTGAATATTTTTAGGCTCTCCACTTTCTCTTTTCTCATTTTAGTTTCCTTAATTAACAAAATCTCTGGTATGTGGTCCCAAAAAATATTCCTAAGATTATCCTTCTTATGGGGGCCATTGAGACCCCTTATGTTCCATGAAATTATATTCATTTCTTAATAGGAGAACACATATCCAAAATGGTAAGTTGCTTACCATCAGCTAAGTTATGCCCGCTCTCCTATTCTCTTGGCATCTTATTGGTAGGTCTACCCACTAAGGATTTAGGAGAACTAACATCCACCTTAGGTTGATTTCTTGTTTCCCTCCCTCCACCTTAGGAGTAGGTATTTTATTTTCTCCTCCCTTATTCCCAAAAATTAAGGAAGAAAGATTGGTCTCTCCACCCTTCTTCCCAGGGGCATGGGACCCCCTTCTATATCCTCCTTTATTATTCTTCTTCTGATCAAATTTTGACTACTCCCCTTCGTCATTATCACTTTTTCCATCTTCTTTTTCATCAATGGATTCAACCGAATCTCCCCATTTCCCAGTCTTACTCTAGATTCCATCAAAATAAATTTCAACATAGAGATCCAATCCCCTAGGGGTATTACAAGGTTACACATCCTCCAACAACAATCCTTCCTTCAGAGAATATGAAATCCTAGATGGAGATGGACTAGCCATAGACATAGGAGAAACAAATCTCACTATCTATCCTTCTTCCATTTCCATATTGTCTTTCTTTTGCACCAATGGAGAAGTGAAGCCCTTCGAAGCCTTGTTGGAATCTCCACCTTCCAAGGAATCAGTCTCCTTAGGGATCATTGCTTCCACCACAATCAGAGAATTATCTTCATGTTCCTTCAGATCTTTTTGTGGCTCAACTTATTTAGTATTATCTTCTATGGCTGCTTCCTTTTCAAATATCTGGTCTTCTCCTCCAGCAACCACCTTTTTCGATGAATCTTCATTCTCATATTTCTTCTCTGTCCACACCTTTTTTGTTCCCACATCTTTTGATTTTTGAACTTTTTTTGCTTTCTGTGGACACTTTTTGGCCCATTGACCAACCTTTTTGCAGATGAAACAACCAAAAGGTAGAGATTCACACTCCACCTATTGAGTCCATTTCCCAAGTTTTGAAACAATTTCCACTAAATTTGGAAGATCTGTGAACTGACTAAAACAGACACAAATCCTGGCAAACACCATCCTAGACTTGGTGAATGTGATAAGGTCAATCAATAATAAATCTCCAAAAGAAATAGCCACACCCTTAAACACATCCTCATTCTAAAAATATAGGGGAAGTTCATGCAGATGAACCCACACTAGAGCAGAAACAAAGATAGAATCATTCATATCTAGATTTGGGGACCATTTCTTCAAAGCCAAAGTGGATTTACCAACAACCCATGGACCACCACACATAATGTTTTCCATATCTTCCTTACTGGAAAAATAAAAAGAGATAAATCCTTTTGACATAGCTCCTATAGAGACGTTACCTTTTAGTTTGCATTGCTTCTTTGCATATCTTTTTACCACCTCTATGTTGGGTCTGGGGCCCATAAATTTCCTAACCAATGAAAATGCCATTTTAGAAATGGAACGGTCCACTGCCTTGTCAGGAACTAAAATAACATATTTACCGTTTGACAAGTACAAAATGTTCTTCACCAGAGGAAAGTCCAATTTTCCAGATTATTTTAACCTGAAAAGAGAATACCACAACCTTTCCACCAAATTTACATTGGGGAGCGGGATAACAAACCTTGCATGCTGATCTTTGACTCTCTCACCAACTAGACATCCCACCACAGACCCGCACCAATTCCATCAGAGCTTGCACATGCCCGTGATTTCTCTTTTCCTAGGAGAAATGACACCCCACATCCTAGTGGGTCCTCTTCATCCTTCTCATTAACTTCATCCTTATCACCTTGCCGTCCCTTCCCTGATGCAAAACCCTACAGAGATCCAACACAAGAGCCCGCACAACTTCCATTCAGACCTTTCCCGCTCTCCTTGCCCATTTCAAAAAGGGGTCCTATTAGTTCTTTCAATGTTCCCTTGTCACTTCGATGAATCTTTTGGGCCCACTTTCCCCACTTGTTGATCAAAGAGATAAAAAAAACATCTCTTCGATGCTTCATTGTCACCCCAATGAACAATCTACCACTTATGCTTCTAGATCAAGGAGACTTCCAAGTATTCTTTGTGATATGGTCTATTATCCTAGGCAATAATACATTTTTTCTTGTACCACCACTCACCATCTTATTGAAGAGATATTTGAGGACTCTCTCCAATATGAACATGTCACTTTGATAAGACTTATCCTAGTTACCCGAATTCTCATCACCTAATCAAAGAGACTCTGAAAAATATTTTTGATGACTAAAATTCTTTCAAATGATATTTAAAATTATTAATCAACCACCGCATATCATTGGTTAGAGATAATTTACAAAAATCTCTTTGATGCAATTGTCACATCGATAATTTTTAAACCTACATTCTAGTTCACTATAATTAGAGACACAAAACCACTTACTCTGATGCTTTATAGTATTCTCTATATGATCACTGCTTCATGCATTGGAAGGAATCTCAAGATCCATCCTTAATACCCCATATGTCTCCTCAAAATTATTTCCTCTTTGCTTATTGCAAGATTCTTCCATGCATCAAAGAGACATCAAAAATATCTTCCTGACACATATAAGTCTCTTCGATTGGAATCGAGCTCCAGTCAATATGTTGCTTGTTGCTTCATCAAAGATACTTAAATTTTTTTTATTTCATATCAAATTATCATACCGATAAGCTCCTTCCATATGCTTAATACCATTCCTTTCAAAGAATCAAAGATATTTAGAAATTATCTTCTCGATAGGGTCAAGTCTTCATGATAGGTTGAAAAAAGTAATTTAGTACATGAAGATAATACCGGAGACATGACATTTAATCAAGAACAAATGTGATTTTCGCTATGAAAGAAAGGATGATGAAATAGTAAGTGAAGAGATCACACTGAAGAATAAATGGAATGAAATTCATGACCTAATTTTACTAAAAACACAAATACTTTGGCTAGTGACCATGACCAGGAACCAAGAAAAAATATGATGTCTTATCACTAATGTAGGGTTTAAATTTTTTAAAATAGGATATGCAATATTTTATAGGTTATAGCAATACAAATACTCATAGTCTTTAATACATTGATGCTTGATCTCTTACCTTAGATTCCAAATTGTAGATGAGAGATTGAATTAACGCTTGTTAATTGAATGTGGATCCCAAAAGGAGGGAGAGAAGATTTATTTTATACCTATCACATTATTTTAGGGAGTAAAAATTAGTTTGTGCTGACGTAGAATTAGGATTCCCACTTAACCAACCTAACCATCACATGGTCCAAATTTGAAGCGAAATTGGCGGGAATAGGGCATGCTGATTGACCCATTGCATCCAATTTGAATTAAGGTCTAGAATGTTGAGAATATGTTATATTTAATATGTAATTAGATTATGATATTAATATTGATGACAAGAGTCCAGTTATGTTAAAAATAGGACCTAGGTGAGCAAAAATTTGACGAGGGATAAAATAATTAAAGGGCACACTTGTAATTAATAGCCCATGTAGGTTTGAAGAGATTTAATTAATAAATAACTTAGAATATTAATTTTAATCAATAAAGGTCCTAAAGTGCATAGAGGGATGATACATACTAAAATGAGTGCTAAGAAGGCATTGAGTTGGAAACCTTATTAAGGGTGTACAATTTTTTATGCTACATGTAACCCTCACTTTAGCAGGAGTATGAATATACATTCATACTCACAATAAAGCAAATAAAAGTATAGGAAAAAACTTTTAGAAAGGTAAAAGAGACAAGGAAACACCAAGCCCCAAAGTGACTTAAGTCCTCATCAATCTAAGACCAAGACAAAAGGAACAATCAAATTAAAAAGAGATAAAAAAGAATAACCATACTAGAATAGTATGGTTAAAATTACTATGGGTCATGTGTTATGAAAGTGAAGTCACCTTAATGAATAACCCAAGAAAAGCATTGTATCTGATTGAACGGTTTAGCAAGTTATGTTATGCTAGTGAAGTCACCTTAATGAATAACCTAATAAAACCCTGTATCCAAGGGAATTTTCTAAAAATGAACAAAGAAAATAAATCCAAGGAAATCCACCAAGAGGATATTACAAAATAAAAATGAACAATTCACTAAGCAACCTAAAAAAATGCCTACGGATTTTGATTTGTGGTGTGTGCATAATGTGTAACAAAGAGTAGAGTGTATGCCCCAACATTAAAGCGATTGTGTACACCTTACAAAGAGTAATTAATATAAGATAACATACATTAATCCAAAATAAAATCATATTTCCACTATGATATGCCCCCAACAATGAGAAATCAAGGGAAATAGAGAACATAACAAAAACAACACAAAGGGATCTACTAACTCTGGGATTATTATGCATATTTGATAACTCATATTTATCAAGAATAATCATAATTAATTATTATCATCTCCTAAATGTAGTATAATTATGAGCACAATAGAAGAAGACCACATAAGATGAATAAAAAAAAAGTATTTTTGGGTCAACATCACGAAGACCAAAAAGAGAGATGGTTCGCATTGCTATGCATCATCCGCAAGTAGAAAACACAAGACACATTTACAAAAATAGCACATATAAGGCATAAAACATAAATGATATATAAAATAATTCGGATACAAATAGAAGAATGCCACTATCACCCTGTGCCAACAAACCACAAGGATCATCTAAACCTGCATCGTTCAAAACCTACTTTTAATCGAATAAAAAATGAAGCACAAGGTTCATCTGATGAGAGATAAAATAATAACAAACAACACATTACATGAGAAGCACATTATGAACAAGAAAACACATAGAAGAATGTATCGTACAAGATGCGCTACTTAGATTATTATCCGCTAATCCATCTTGTTGAATATTACTTAGGGAAGGATTAAAAAATGTGAGAGCAATGTCAATAATGACACATAAAGATATTGCATGTTCCAAGTAAGGACCATGCTCTAATGATGAGTCACTTTGCTTTTCATAAGGATCAAGAGTTATTGATTTAAAATAACTTGAAGATTATTCATGATTGATTTCAATAACCCCATACGTATCATCAAGATCCACATCATCATTTTCATCATTAATATTATCATCATCAATATTATTCTCATTATCTAAAATAATCACAAAAAAATCTTTAATACAAAAAGAATAATTATCATGTTTAGACAATTTAATTTTTCTTAAGATTTTCTACCTCCCTTGAACTGGTCATAGTTTTTTCAAATGAGATCAAAGCATTAGAAGGTGTATTAGGGGTGGAAATGGGTTGTGAAGCAAGATCATGAGACTTAACATGACGTCTATGACATCAACCATAAGCACTGCTATTTTATTTGTTTTTTTCTTTAGCTTTGGGAATGTTTAGGACCAATCAACATGGGCTCCTTTTCATCCTTAGTGGGATGGATCAAGGGAACCATACCGGGTAGAGAGATAGATGATTAATGATGTTTGTAGGATATAGGAAGTGGGGAAAAAGCATAAACATGAGAAATACAAGGTGTGGGAAGGATCCCATGGCTATGACAAGAAGATATGACATCCTTAGGGTTGCTCAATTTGGAAATAATTTGATGTTTAAATTTTTGGTAAGAGATGAAGAATATATCTTGGCGAGGTTGTAATGGTTGAGGTTCTTGAGGGCTAAATAATTCATGGTCAAATTTTCTGCGATTTTCTAAAGTCTGATAGAGACTATGATTGATTTTGATAATTTTTTCATTATGGGGAAAATAGGCACTTATGGATGGAGAAGCAACAACTTTCATGGAATTAATATAAGTCCTAGTCTTACTTAGATTTAATGAAAGGTAGGGGTAACCTGAAAGGTGATATCTAAGTACTTCTTAGCAAATTCAACATAAAGGGTATAGAACCATGGGTAGAACAGGAAAAAATATTAAAATTATTAATCATTACATCAAATTCAACATAGGAGTCTTGCTAAAATTGTGTTATGAAATGATGTTTCTTAGTTATGACATTTACCATGAAAGTGGGATTAATTATCACTCCTTGAGAGAACTTAACATTTCTCTTTCGAGAAATGTAAAGATTGTATGCACCCTAAAATGGTCACCTAGACTATGGGCCCCCATTCTTCAATTTATCAATTTATCAAATTCCTGAATCAATGCTTTGCAACATTTTAATTCAAATCAATTTCCTTGATCAAATCATAATTAATTCAATTATTTCAATATTT
>MU224790.1:443687-466475 GCA_018584345.1 Thuja plicata
CTTGATACTTGTCATAGACTTTAGATAGTGTATCTAATCTCCCTTCATTAACAATCCTGTTCCTCAACACATTTAGACTAGGTCTAAATCCTACCTCAGGAGGAGCTTGAATATTCTTAGCTTTGCTCCGAGTGTTCCTTGAGGAAGGGTGATTTGTAGGTGCCTATTTTCTTCCTTTAGTCTTCTTGCTTGGTGTAGACAGTGGAGATGAATCTAAGTCAATGGTGGTAGAGGATGCAGAGGTGCTCTCTACTTTCTTCTTTTTATGGATCTGTTTAGCATTCTCAAGTTCTTTTGCTATCTTGGCATCTCTGGCTTTGTCAAGATCTTCTTGAGTGACTCCATGAACTTTCAGTATGTTGGATGTAATTCTGGAAGCTTTCCTTTTATTATCAGCACTGTGTAAGATAGTATCCACTTCATTGGTCTTCTCTCTATAGGTGCCCCACCTAGGCTCATTAGGATCTTTGGGTGCTGACAATAGAACTTGCACATATCCTTCTAGTACATGTTCTTCCACTTCATAAGCAAGAGGATGAATCCATTTGGTTCTAGGTTCAACTGCCTCCATGCATTCTACCATGAAACATATGGTATCCTTGTATTTGTCAACTATGTTCTCAGATAGTCTGAACCTGTTTTGCATTTTGATTCTGAATGTTTTTATATCCATATCCATGGCATACCTTGCACTGCTCTCTAATGTGACCTTGAGTGATATCTGAGACATTGTGGGTTTGCTCCTGTCTAGGTAGAGGTTTGCAGCCTTTCCAACTATATGGAAATACAAGTAGATGATCAGAGATCCAAACCTGAATGTCTTGCTTCTATCATGTTTGATGATTCAGATGTTGTCAATCAATTGACCGCGCAAGATCTCACATAGGTTGTATTGAGTGTTGTCCTTCACCATTCTTATAGCTGCTAGGACTATTGCTACAGAGACACTGTTCAACCTACTTGCTTGCTGAAACTTATATCCAAGTATCATTGTCAGAAGTTTTATATCATCTTCTTTGATAGGGTCAACTGTCATTGCATGCTTGTCACTTATGGACAGACAAACTTGTTCAATCTACTTTTTGACATCCTTACTAGTGGGAAAGAGTGGTCCAGTGTTGGGTAGTCTGGTTAATTCATGAATTAGGTCTATGGTGATACACACAAGGACCTCACCAATCCAATAAAGATCATCATGTATTCTACTCAACAAAATCTTTACCCATTCAAGCTCATCAAACTCATGCGCATTAGAATACTCGAAGATAGGGTTATCAATCAAGTGCATGAATTCATCTTTGAATGTGTAGTCAGGTTTCATCATGGATGCCATATGAGTAGCTATTTTAACATCTCCTATAGTTTCCTTCTTACAGTATATGTACGCGCGGATATCTTCCACATGAACAACACCTAGCGGGGTTTTGGAGAAAGCCCCTTCCACATCATCCAGTATGGATTTGAACGGATGCCTTTTGAACACAAATCTCTTCCTCTCTTCTATATCAAAAACAACTGGAGTCGCCATACTTACTTGGGATTTGCTTAAGTAGGGTTTCACAAAATTTTGAAACGGCGTGACTGCTAGGGTTCCATTTCAATCTTCTTATCCATTTGGTTAACTGCCAAATCTGTTATGCCTTCGTGCCTTGATGTCTAGTGCTCCAATGCTATCCAAATTATGTTCTCTTTGAATGAAAGTGTGAAGATGATTGAATACATTCTTTCTTTTTATACAATCTACCGCATTTAATGTTTGCAACCGTACGCAAATTACCCAGTGATTTTGAAACTTTGATCCTAATGCATTTTAGACAATGCATGAATGCACATAGCAGTATAATGTTCTTGTAACCATGATTTCATAGGCGCATACTTAGAGGTGAGTATACCAACCGCGCAGGGGTCCTGAGCTAGAATAGCTCCCCCTAAGACCAAGAAGGTATATTCAGGCAGAAGTAGAGGGTGCGTCCACTGTGGATGCATCAACTACTTTGTCAACATCTTTGTCCTTCTTTACTTCAACCCAAATTTTTCTTGAGTCTTCATTTGCTTGAACACACTTAACTTCTCCTTTCTCTTCAAATAGTGATTTCTTACGTTCATCTTGCTTCTGAGTTTTGGATCTACAAAACTTTGAGATGTGTCCTGCCTTTCCACATGTGTGACAAATGATAGGAGGTCTGATGCTTTTGTTCATCATGCTGAATTGCTTTGCTGCGTGTTCATTGTAGTTACATAGCTGACATGTAGTGTTCTGCAAATTCCTTTGAGGTTGATTTCTCTGATTGTTTTGATTCATTCTTCTTTGATTCTGCTGTGACTGAGTTCTACAATGTATAGCCCTATGACCAAATTTATTACAAGAGAAACAATAACCATTGAAGGGTCTTACCTTTTTGCAATCTTTTGGAAAATGACCATGTTTGTTGCATGCATAACAAGTTCTATTAACTTTCTTGATTTCCCTTTTTGGTAGATCTGCTTTAATCTCTTTAACATTTTCAACTTTCCTTGTTTCTGAAGGTGCTTCATGAGGTTTCTCTCTTTTCTGTAATGAATTGTCTTTAGTTTGTGTTATATTGAATCCAAGACCAGTAGTGTTGCCTTTCTACTTTTGTGCATTGAGCTGAGATTGAATTGAATCAAAACTTGTGTGTAGTTTATCAATCTTATCCTTTGCTTTTGTCAATTCAGATTCTAACTTCTTTTTTATTATTTTCCAATTTCAGAACTTTCATGTTTTCTTTTAAAAGTTCATCATCTAGTTGCTTGCTTTCTTTGATCTTTTCTTCAATAGAAATTTGGCTGTCTGTGAGCTGTTCATCCAGATTCTCAACTTTATCCTTCAGAGACATATTATCTTCATTGAGATTTTTGATCATTTTCCCTAAGTCACTTGTAGAACAATCTTTCAAATCTTTTCTTAGTTTCTTGATAAGCATTTGTGAGCCATCAACTTTCAGTCTAAGTTCTTCATTTTCTTTTTCAGATCTATCAAGATATTCAAGAGATGCTTCAAGATTCTTTTTCAAATGTTTTTCTTCTGTTGAGTCCATGATCTGCTCAAGTGGTTAAACTTATTTGCTGAGGACCAGAGCTCTGATACCAATTGTTAGAAACACTGAGAGGGGGGGGTGAATCAGTGTTTATCTATTAATTACTTTTCAACAACTTAAGCATAAATCAAACATAACAACTCATAACACATAACATAACAACTCATAACACATGATATGATTATGGGGAAACCTTGATCAGAGGAAAACCCCGGTGGGAATCAGTACCCACAAATATTGTACTAAGTATAATGAACTTGTGAGAGTTCCTTTGCTGTGTTAGAAGCAGTCTTTACAATATGAGTACAATGACCTGGTTAAAGGTTGGACCCTGTTAGGAGTCTTTTAAAAAACCCTATTAAAGGTATATGGCTCACTTCTTAGGCTCACTGCCCAATAAGATGAAGGCTACCACCTTCTAAAAGATGATATGCACTATATCAAAATGAACTGTTGTGATGACACTGTTGTCTGATCAGTTCCGTGTATGCGCGAATGCTCTTACTCTCTTAAAGAGCTATATCATATAATGACTTCATAGTACTACCCCTCTGTATCTTCCTCTTGCATAATAATCGGCACTTCTTTCATATCTTTACATTACATATTTATATATGCAAATCCAAATAGGCGTGACCCAAAACAAAACACTAGTCGGCCCTAAAACAAAATATACAATGCTTCCGAACAAGTCGAATTCAAGCGTGTTTACTACAATGTTAATTACATCATTACAAACATATAACAAAAGGTGCTTAGCCATTACATCACAAAATAACACACGCTGATCAAATCACTTAGTCAGATTCCGTGCTCTGTCTCCTGGACTGCTAGTCTATTGATCTTCTTGTAACTTTGTCATACTGTAGTTCTGTACTATGCGTGTCTGGATGTAGCATGTACACATGACATACAACTTATATCTGAACGCGCATAAGCTGAATCGATCTCTTGCATGTGCGCTGATGTGCTGATCGCTGAGTATCTCTATTTTGCCCTATTTTTCTTACTTAGTCATTTTGTCTTTTAAGACAGAAACTAAACATGACTTTGTTGCCATGATTACAACTCAAAATGAGTCATGCATCCTCAGGTAGTCAACTTGCCAATATGTTCATCTTTGTGATGACAGGTTGGCAGGTACCGGGCTACGTCTTCCCTGAATTGGCAGGTGTGAGCGTGCCCTATCACAATATCTCAATGGTAAGAGAGGGAAGATAGTATTCAGGTCTAAATCCTACCCTAAACCTAATTTTACTAAGTATTGGATGAGTATCAGTTTGACTACCCTACCCGAATTTGTCTAGTTGATGTGAATTCATGGATCCCATCCTTGAGTGTGTTTGAGTTTGATTTTGTTGATTTCAATCGAGTGCATTGATATTGTGTGATTTATCATGTTATTTATGAAATGGAATATTGTTAGAATTAATTATTAAATATAGGGTATTTAATTAATTGAAAATTAAATTAAATACCTATGTTTAATTGAGAAAATTAATTGAAGTGGAAATATTGAATATTAGGATTTAATTGGAAATTAGAGTTATGTTAGCTTTTATGCTTTATTAAATAATTAAATATTTGAGTGCATGGATAAAATTGTGCTTTGAATATTTAATCTATTTAATATATTATTTAATTAATTACATGTGTAAGTTAATTATTGAAATTGGAGTTTGAATTCAAAAGGCAAGTTGTTTTAAAGAGTCAAAGTTGAGTTGGGCAATTAAAAGATATTTTAATTATTTAATTGGGATTTTCTTTCAATTTTGAGTTGAGTCTTTTTAGGGATTGACTAGTGTGTTGTCATTAGGATTTCCATGAAAGGTGGAAGTTGATTCTCTTTAGGAGAATTCTCTTCTCATTTGGTGATAACAGGTTTTTGGAGGTTTTGGAGGATTTTGGAGAGCTTTTGTGTGTTCTTGGCATATTGGAGAATTTGGGGATTTTGTGGTTGCAGGTTGTATTGAAGCTTGGTGTGAATTCTTGGATTGCTTGTGCTTGGAGGATTCAAGGTTCTACAACCTTCAAAGACATAATTTCTCAGTTTCTTGCATTGGATCTAAGGTAGGGTTTGTGATCCCTTTGTTGGTTTCAACTTTGCAATCATGTGGTTTTCTGTGTTTGAATAGATGCATGTTGATTCATTATGGTTAATAGGTGTTTAGTTGTATTTCTGTGATTTTGGGTATTTAGAAAGCCCCTAGATTTGATTTTTCCATTATTTACTATGACTTGGCATAGTAAGGTTATGTTGTTCAAAGTTCGTTATAAAACTCATAGAAAATGATAAATCAATTTGTACTATAGTTCAAACTATTGAAGGAGGAAACATAAATCAACCTATGGAAAAAAAATTCAAAAATTAGTTGAAAAATGCATTCTGGGTAAAAAAAATTAGTCTCTGAAAAAACACAGTGGGTTAAAACAATAACCCAGGAAAAGACAAAAATGGGAAAAAACAAAAGAAAGAAAGTTCCTTATTAATTTCCGTTTCCGGAATTTATTTTAAAAAAAATAAAGTTTGTTTATAGAAAAATATTTTAAAAGAGTTTCGTTTAAAAAAAAATTGAAAAAAAAATTACTAAAAAAAATAATGATGTGAGGGGAGGCGGGGGCCACCAAACCCCCACCTCCCAAGGGGCGCGACAGCCGAAGCTGTCGGCACGACAGCCGAGGCCGTCGGTTGCAGCCTGAGTCTTTCCCCCGCGGCTCCTTCCATAAGGGAAGGGATGTCGACGGGGCCCCTTATTAAAAGGGTGGGGTGGGGGCCACGGGACCCCTTCCCCCACCCCCCACCCCAATATTTTTTTTTATATTGTCTTTTTTATTATTAAAAAATTTAAATTTAGCTTTTTAAATAAGTGATATTTTATCATTTTTGAAATTAGTTTTAATTAATACATTTTAATAATGTATTTTTTTATTATTATTTAAATATTAATAAATTTGATGTAAATTTAGTTGTATTAGTATGTTTTTGGATTTAGTTTTATTAATATTTTTCGTTTTGGTTTAATTAAACTATTTAATAGTTATTGGTCTATAAATAGTTTTGAATGAGGATTAATTTGTATGCTATTCTAAGGGGTAGTATTTACACCGAAGGGTAAATATTATTATTTTAGTTTATTTGTTTTTTGGAAGGGTGGACGTTTTAAATATATGTATATGGGGTGTTCTTATTTTGATTAAGAGATAATATTAACTTTTTGGAGTATTGATATCTGTAAATGGTTATTACGTTTGTGTTATCATACTATTGTAATTATAGTCAAAATTAGTAATTATTTAAATAGGTTAATTTATATAGGTGGAATTTTATAAACTAACCTATATTAGATTTAATGTGTACTTTCATTTGAGATTTAATTATAATTGGTTAGTAATTTTAAATGATAAATTAATTTGCATAATTGAATTATTATAAATTTGTTTATCGCTATGCTATTACTAAAATTTAAATTTGATCTTTCTAAAGATGTGAATATCATTTGTACTCCAATAGTTCTTTCTGAAAGTGCACTTAATATGCCATGTTGTACTTTGAGTGTTTGTTGAAACGAACTATGTATTGTTTCCTTGTATGAGATGTTTTTGTTTTGGGTATCTGTTGGGTTAGATAACCTTTAGGATGTAAAACCAGAGGTTTTGGGGTTTTGATTTATTCATGGTATCTTATGTGATGTCAGTGCATATTTTTGTGAAGTCATCATGGTCTTGATTATGTACCCAACCTGATTCGGTTATGTTGTATTTTATGATCTTATCAGGGTACTGTTAATTGTTATGGTCATTTGAGAACCAATGTGCTCCTGTATGGGCAGGATTCGATTTAAGAGTTATGTATTACCTTCATGTTTTTGGTTATGAGCCTAGGTAGGTTAACTAAGTGTATAGAGGGGAAGTGGCTTGCAATGGGTCTAGGGCCCTAGGTGGTTACTAGGGTATCTCATTGGCAAGTTACTTAATAAGTGAAAATATGAAACATTAAAGGGTTTTAAAATGAACTAATAAGATAATTGAATCTCTACCCATGCCTTGAGTTTATTACATGCTAGGATGGGAGAGTTAGGATCCTTGCCTTCACGAAAGGATTACTAAGCCACATAGAGTCACTTGGGGGCCGGGGTCCAAGAGGGACTACTAGGGTAACTCAAGGATAGAATTATGTGATGACACTTCCCTATATATAGCTTAGGTTATCCTACGTGTGTTGGTTACCTTTGGTATTGTTTAGAGTTCTTTATTGTGAATCAGGGAACTTCTAGGATCTTCTATGCTATTATGTATGATGTCATGTATACCTTGATGTTGTCTTCATGTTGTATACCCGTGTGAGTGGGCCTGGTATTATCTCCTCAACACGATGAGAGTGGAGCTTTGGTTCCACGTGGTTGGGTGGTAGTGATTCTTATTACCATTGAGATTTCGACGGTTCTTCTTCATGCTTGGATGATCCTTATTGCAATTATTTCTTCTTAGTATTTTGGAGACTTGTTTAGTTACATGAGTTGTATACTTGTACCATATGTGGATATTGGTTAGCATCCTTTGGAGGATGTATTGTATTGTATTGTTGTCTATTATTGCATATCCTGCGACTTGTGCAGTGGATGTTGATTAGGTTTTATACCTTGGGTATCATATGTATATGTGATTTTATTATATGAGATGTATATTATTAGATTCATTTGATGTATCCACTATTTTAGTTCTTTATATTTTCTATTTGTAGATTATTTTTCTTATGTAATTCTACATCAAGGAACCCTCGAGAATTGTTATCTATGTTTGAGATGTACTTACATGTATTTCATGTACTTCATTATGTTGCTTCTACACTGTTATCATTATTGTTTGTAAATATTTTTAAAAAAATTATCTTGTTAACTTAGTGTCATGTTAGGTTAGTTCTCCTGGGCTCCCTAGCGTGGCATTACACTTGGTATCAGAGCCCAAATTTCTACACTAGGAGCTCTGGGAAATTGCTATGCCCATTAGTTGTCTTGTGGTTTAAACTTGAAAACAAACATAGACATAAAACACGGATGTATCTAAAACCATTTCTTTGTGATTATTTGTTTCCTTTTGATGTTATTGGTTTTGATTTTGAGTTGTCATTTGGTTCCTTTGGTTTCTTCAAGTATGGAGTCTTTTGAGTCTAGAGTTGTTGCTAGGAGCCTTGATTGGGATTGGGTTGTGAAGATTCAATACTTTGTAAGAGAGCTTAATGACCTCACTGATGGAGGAGTTTGAGTCTTCCAATCCTAAGATTTTAGGGATGCAGTTTATAAGGCTGTGTTGGTTGAACAAGATCATGTAAACCAATAGGGTGAGAAACTCTCCCTTGATCGTAGTGGTGGTCAGATGGGAGTGCAGTCTAGTGGACCTACTCTGAGTTACCAGGGTAATCAATCTCAGCAGCAGGGAGGAATCATTCCTCCTACTTTTAGTGGTCCTTGATGACATGTAACTGACTGAATGTTTGATTATATTAAGTTGAAGATAATGCAAGGCATTAAATCAGTTAATGGTTTGTATTGTCATTGATGTCAACTTGATATCATCTGTATGGTCATGTACATAATTCCAAAGACTTCAAAGAATCAATGGAATAGAGATTATGCTTTCAACAATGCATAAAAGTCAAGTATTCACTAAGTGACAGACAACACCGATGGAGTGCACACCATCGGTAAAGGAAAAGAACAAAAGTCATAGTGATACCCAATGAGAAGAAGACAGTGTTTCCCAATGAAGCAAAATCCATTGATGCCCGACGGATGGAGATCCCAAAACTAACTGGAGTCACAACGATGGAACTGGCAGTTGTCACCGATGACTTACTACGGAGCTGACCGGTGGAATAGAGAGTTCAGAAAATGACAAAATATCTAGCTGACAGAGCTTAAAGATAGACTTGAATGGTTGTTTTATTTGTTTTATTCAACTAGAGTTAAGTAATTGATTTAAAGAAGATTTGCACAGTTGGCAAGAAGATAATTATGAGATAAATCAGGAGTTAAAGCTGTAAATCAAATTGGTTGGATTGTTTTTCATGCCAAGAATCAAGAATCAAGAATCAAGAATATCATGTCTATATAAGAGACAAGCATAATTCATTTCTGTAAGAATTCACATACATGGGAAGGGGAGTGACTAGAAAGAGGATGCTGAAGAGAAACTGATGAAGGATAACTTCATATAGTCCTAATCAATCAAGCTGAAGGAGAGCTAAAGAATTCTACAGACACTGATGAATAGTGATGCACAACATCATAGAGAAGAAAGTGTGGAGCACAAAGAATTGAATTGATACATTGATCAGAGAGGTATTGTACTTAAATAGATCTGAAAATATGGAATTCAAGTTACTTAGAAATAGGTCATTGTGTTTCAGTTTAACCATTGAAGCATTAAGTCTCTTAACAGAGCAGGACTTAACAGTCTTCTAAACTTGAGGTATATCCTAACAGATTGCCAAAAAGTTTATCATGAAGATAGTATTGAGTGCCCGATACTGACACACAGTCTAAGAAGGAGGCTGATGTAGTTAGGTAGCATCAGATATGCCAGACACCTATTGTGCCCATAGAGGTTGATCAATATTGGTAGCATATACATGCCAGATATCAAGTGATAGACTCATATTAAAATCCTCTAACAAGGTCACACCTAACAGTGTGTTTGTAACCTTTAACAGGGTTGGCTCCTAACAGGGCTCACTTCAGAAGAGTGAAAATTTGGGGTACCGGTCCCAGTGGTTTTTCCCTTAACAGGGTTTCCACTTTAAAATCTATGTGTTATATGTTTATGGCTTATTACTTTACTATTTTACATTTTACATATGCATTTCTGGATTGATTAGTATACTCTGCATATTTACTAAGTATCGGTAAATAGTTTTACTGCTTATCGGTTATAAAGGAGAATAAGGACAGACAAGGTAAACCAATAAACAATTAAATCATTATTAGTATTTCATGGCATGCATCTTGTAGGGACTTAATAATCTAAGGTGTATTGATTGGTGGTTAAATTTTAAAGGATACAATTTGAAGCCACTGATTCACCCCCCCCTCTCAGTTATTACTAATAGTCCTTGGATTAGGAACTTTCGTAATACTCTGCGCATCAGGCATTTTTATGCTAACAAGCGCAAATGGACAGTTCAGCCAGTGCAGTTTGTGCATTAGGATGTCAGTAGGGGTAGTGTTCAATAGTCTAGTGCACCTTCAGTTAGAGGAGGTGGTGGTAGAGGAGATTTATTTTCTTGTGGGTGGCTTGGTCATATTGCAGCCAGTTGTGTTCATTGTGCCATGCAGTTCTTGGGACAAAGGCCAGTAGCGTCTGAGCCTATAGTTGGGAATATTGGTATGTCTCATGGAGCATATGCAGCATTGGATTGTCCTCCAGATGTGTATCATGCTCCTATGAGTGGGGTTGCGAGTAGAGGACCAAAAACTAGTTTTTACATTCCTTCAGTAGGGAATGATCCTTAGTATTCGGGTCAGAGATCAGGGAAGGGTCCTATGGGACCCACACTTTGAGTCTTTTAGGACTCGGCTGAAATCTTTGTATTGAGAGATTCATATCTCTATCTTTGTTGGAGGCTTCTAGGAGTAAGCCTAGTTTTAGGGGAGGAGGATGTAATACCCACCTCTTAGTTTACCTTTCAGTTTTCAGTTGCCGAACTCTTTTAGGCCTTTTTATGTATGTGTGGTTTATTTCAGATGGTTTGAGGATATTTATGTATTGCATGTCATTATGTTATTGATCCATTGCTTAGTATATTATATCTTCTATGTAAATGTGATTTATGGTTATTTCAAGATGCTTAAGTATATGTTAGGATTTCATTTGGATTATGGTTTTCTAACAATACTGACCCTATTTCTGTATGCTCGTGGATCATTTGTATGTTGTGCATTACTATTTGATGTGCTTGGTATGGTACGGGACAAAGTCATAGTTACTTGCTTCGGTGAGCCACACGATAAACTAGTCTCAACCATTGTTTTCTATATTATATATGCATGTATATTTATATTTGTGATGATAGGTTTGCAGGTACTGGGCTACGTCTTCCCTGAATTGGCAGGAGTGAGCGTGCCCTATCGCAATATCTCAATGGTAAGAGAGGGAAGATAGTATTCAGGTCTAAATCCTACCCTAAACCTAATTGTCCTAAGTATTGGACAAGTATCAGTTTGTCTACCCTACCTGAATTCATCTAGTTGACGTGAATTCATGGATCCCATCCTTGAGTGTGTTTGAGTTTGATTTTGTTTATTTCAATTGAGTGCATTGATATTGTGTGATTTATCATGTTATTTATGAAATGGAATATTGTTGAAATTAATTATTAAATATAGGGTATTTAATTAATTGAAAATTAAATTAAATACCTATGTTTAATTGAGAAAATTAATTAAAGTGCAAATATTGAATATTGAGATTTAATTGAATATTTAATTGGAAATTAGAGTTATGTTAGCTTTTATGCTTTATTAAATAATTAAATATTTGATTGCATGGATAAAATTATGCTTTAAATATTTAATTTATTTAATATATTATTTAATTAATTACATGTGTAAGTTAATTATTGAAATTGGAGTTTGAATTCAAAAGGCAAGTTGTTATAAAGAGTCAAAGTTGAGTTGGGCAATTAAAAGATATTTTAATTATTTAATTGGGATTTTCTTTCAATTTTGAGTTGAGTCTTTTTAGGGATTGACTGGTGTGTTGTCATAGGGTTTGCATGAAAGGTGAAAGTTGACTCTCTTTAGGAGAATTCTCTTCTCATTTGGTGATAACAGGTTTGTGGAGGTTTTGGAGGATTTTGGAGAGCTTTTGTGTGTTCTTGGCATATTGGAGAATTTAGAAATTTTGTGGTTGCATGTTGTATTGAAGCTCGGTGTGAATCCTTGGATTGTTTGTGCTTGGAGGATTGAAGGTTCTACAATCTTCAAAGGCATAATTTCTCAGTTTCTTGCATTGGATCTAAGGTAGGGTTTGTGATCCCTTTGTTGGTTTCTATTTTGCAATCATGTGGTTTTCTATGTTTGAATAGATGCACGTTGATTCATTATGGTTAATAGGTGTTTAGTTGTATTTCTGTGATTTCGGATATTTAGAAAGCCCCTAGATTTGATTTTTCCATTATTTACTATGACTTGGCATAGTAGGGTTATGCTGTTCAAATTTTGTAGAAAAATTCGTTATAAAACACCTAGGAAATGATAAATCAATTTGTACTATAGTTCAAACTATTGAAGGAGGAAAAAAAATCAACCTCTGGAAAAACACAGAGGGTAAAGAAAATTTACACAGTGGGTTAAAACAATAATCCAGGAAAAGACAAAAATGGGAAAAAATAAATAAAAGAAAGAAAGTTCCTTATTAATTTCCGTTTCCAGAATTTATTTAAAAAAAAAAAAAGTTTGTTTATAGAAAAATGTTTTAAAAAAATATCGTTTTAAAAAAAAATTGAAAAAAAAAATCATTAAAAAAAAATAATTATGTGAGGGGAGGCGGGGACCACCAATTCTCCCACCTCCCAAGGGACGCGACAGCCGAAGCTGCCGGCATGGCAACCAAGGCCACCGGCCGCAGCCCGAGACTTTCCCTCGTGGCTCCTTCCATAAGGGAAGGGATGCCGACGGGGCCCGTTATTAAAAGGGCGGGGTGGGGGGCCACGAGACCCCCCCCCCCTCCTCCCTCCCCCCCACCCCCAATATAATTTTTTATATTGTTTTTTTTTTATTAAAAAATTTAAATTTAGGTTTTTAAATAAGTGGTATTTTATCATTTTTGAAATTAGTTTTAATTAATACATTTTATTATTATTATTATTTAAATATTAATTAATTTGATTTAAAATTAGTTGTATTAGTATGTTTTTGGATTTAGTTTTATTAATATTTTCATTTTGGTTTAATTAAACAATTTAATAATTATTGGTCTATTAATAGTTTTGAACGAGGATTAATTTGTATGCTATTCTAAGGGATTGTATTTACACCGAAGGGTAAATATTATTATTTTAGTTTATTTGTTTGTTTGGAAGGGTGGACGTTTTAAATATATGTATATGAGGTGTTCTTACTTTGATTAAGAGATAATATTAACTTTTTGGAGTATTTAATCTGTAAATGGTTATTACGTTTGTGTTATCATACTATTGTAATTATAGTCAAAATTAGTAATTATTTAAATAGGTTAATATATATAGGTGGAATTTTATAAATTAACCTATAGTGGATTTAATGTGTACTTTCATTTGAGATTTAATTATAATTGGTTAGTAATTTTAAATGATAGATGAATTTGCATAATTGGATTGTTATAAATTTGTTTATGGCTATGCTATTACTGAAATTTGAATTTGATCTTTCCAAAGATGTGAATATCACTTGTACTCCAATAGTTCTTTCTGAAAGTGCACTTAATATGTCATGTTGTACTTTGAGTGTTTGTTGAAACAAACTATGTATTCTTTCCTTGTATGTGGTGTTTTCGTTTTGGGTATCTATTGGGTTAGATAACCTTTAGGATGTAAAACCAGAGGTTTTGGGGTTTTGATTTCTTCACGATATCTTATGTGATGTCAGTGCATATTTCTGTGAAGTCATCAGGGTCTTGATTCCGTATACCCAACCTAATTTGGTTATGTTGTATTTTATGATCTTATGAGGGTACTATTAATTGTTTTCATTTGAGAACCAATGTGCTCCTGTATGGGTAGGATGCGATTTGAGAGTTATGTATTAACTTCATGTTTTTGGTTATGAGCCTAGGTAGGTTAATTAAGTGTATAAAGGGGAAGTGGTTTGCAATAGGTCCAGGGCCCTAAGTGGTTACTAGGGTATCTCATTGGCAAGTTACTTAATAAGTGAAAATATGAAACATTAAGGGGTTTTAAAATAAACTAATAAGATAATTGAATCTCTACCCACACCTTGAGTTTATTACATGCTAGGATGGGAGAGTTATACAAATTTTGATCCTACAATAACTAAGTGTACTATTGCACTTAGGTTGAATACTATCTTAAGTGAATTGAAATACCAACATCACCCCCCAGTTATAACTTATAAGGAAGCATAAAAAAATCCTAACAAACACTAGTAAGTTTGACCCTAATTTTTGACCAAAATTTCTGACGGAGCATTAAAATGGTTTTTTTTGGTCAAATTATAGAAGGAAAACTTTGATTTTTTTAATCCATTCCCGTTTTGGTTGGAATTACGATGACTAGGACATTTCTTTGTAATTGAGACGAACACGGGCATAACTTAAAAAAAAATAGTTTCATTTCATTTTATTATGTTACGCCGTGAAGAAGATCTGAAGGAGGGCACACGAAATGCCTTCATCGACACCACCTATTAGTGTCGATAACCTAAACCTTGTCCATCAAAAATAGAAATCTACTCTTGATATTTTCTAATGTGATCTGCAAAAAAGATAGGGTAGAAACATTGCTGACATTTTCTTTATGGATCTTTGTAGAGTCAACTCCTTGTGTATGCTGAGAGCCACCTCTAAGAGGTCAGATTATTCTTAATTTATTAGAAGTGGTGAATGCTGCAGATCCTATTTTCACATGATCAAGAATGTGAAAGATTTAGTTCAATCATTTTTAGTGCTCTAGAGAGTGATTTGAAATATCAACTTTCACCTTTTTCCTACACTGGAAATTACCTGAGCTACATGAAGGAGGGTTTTCAATGAATCTCAATGGATTAACTACCAAGTATATGGCATCCCATAATTCAACCTTCATGGACTCGTTCTCTCTTCCAAGCTGCATTAAAACACATATTCACATTCATCACATATATAGTTATCTTCTTTCCAAGCACATATTTGGCAAAACAAATGATGAAATTGTATGCTAAAAAATAAGAATGATAAAATCAGGTAACATTATACAATTATGTATTTCATTAACTAAGAACACATGCATTGATGCTTATTGTTTCATTGTTTTCTGATAGTTGTTCCAATGAATTTTGCAAGATGAGAATTGTTTTGTTGATTTTCGCTTCACTAGAGACCAAAAGGATCTTCCTAAGCTCAGTATTGCATGAATCTAGGATGATTCCCTCTTCTACCAGTAAATCTCTAAGTAAATTGATTATCTCTTCAATAATTGAGGTTCTTTTGGATAGGCTTTCCTTTAACTGTTAACAAACAACACATAAAAAACTCACTACTTTGCGATATAAGATTTAGTCTAGCCAAGTGGTTTTTGGTGGGACTTACCTTTCCTAAAATCTTATTCTTATTATCAGTCTTGATATAAGAGTCTAGATAATTTATAGACATTTTTCTTATTTCACTTGAAAACAAACAAAAAAATGAAACTAATCTTCTAGTATCCAAACTTTCTTAGCGATTTCAAGCATGAATTTACATCACATCATACACTAGATTTTATTTGTACAAATTCATTTCATTACTTTCTTGAATCTTCAACTCATTGAGAAAATTAAGTTCAAGAAAGTCTCAATGTAGCATTTGATGCAATTGAGATGTCATGGTCCAGAAATATTACTAATATAGCTTGAGGATATACATTCCAAAAGCTAGTTATGTTATGAAAACATTGATGTTTATTGTTCGGTCAAACATGATAGCCTTGAAAAGATTTGGGACAGATATTTTAATCAATGCAAATCAGATGCTAAAAGTCAAATTATCAAGGAAAGAGCTTGTATCACTATTATGTTCTCATACCGGGTACCAAAGCGTAATGTAGATAAGCTCTCTGAGGCATTAAAGGAGCTTGGTGAAATGATACAAAAGTGATCTGCAGAATATGACCCTATGAACCAACTTCAACCATCTCCCAAGCAGTTGTAGCCATTTGTATGAAATTTTTGAAAGACCTATTTCTTCTAAGTTGAGTGTTTATTAACACACTTAAGCTTTTGGAAAAACTTGACATCTTGAAACCATGTTGAGAAGGACATGAAGCCCACCAAAATTTTAAGGCTAAAAGAAGATTCTGGCATATTGAGCCACATCTATTTAAATTTGAAAGGGAACCTTTGAGGTGGGGCATATACCAAAACATTAAGCTAGATAGGGAAGTGGTCCAAACTTGAAAGTGGAAAAATAACAGACTTCGATCACCAATCTTGCCTAAGCCAGTTGCTGAAACCAAAAAATGGTCCAAATGTTCTGTAATATAAGAGAAGCTTTATAATCTATTGTTCCAATAGAAAATGCCCTTAGTAGGTTCCAGATTAAATGAGTTATTACAGTGCATGAAAGACTTAAAAGTCCACTCTATTGTCCCTTTGAAAGATCCTTGATTTATTTGTGGCTCTCGTGATGGCATTGAAGTTCCCTTATAATAAAATATGTTCCAACTTTATTAGAGTTAATTATCTAAATAAAAGACACGTTTTACTAAAAGTAAATTGAAAAAAAGAACAAGTTGAACCACTTCTAAAATGTTCACACTGAACTTGTGGGGAAGTTTCTGAGTTAAAAATTCAAGGATGAGTAGACTAAACCATTAATTTCCCTTGGTGAATCGCAACTTCTTCACTAAACCCAACTACCTATTCCAAGCATCACACCTTTCAAAATTACCTCCTTCATAGTGACACTGAACATATCTTCTGCTAGCCAAGAAAAATGAATGCCATGATGGAGAAAGATCCTTGCATAGAACTAGCAATGGTTAAAAAGACATTTATTGGCTAGAAATCCTTCAAAAATAAGTTGATGAACCACCTATACCAGTAACTCTAGTTCTTCATGCCATTCTATAAATGAGCTCCAACACTTGGCTTCTTGATTATGGTATTTTTGAACCACCAGATGATCCTCAAAATCCATAGGGTAGTGGTGATCAATTTTAGTATAAATTCTTAGGGAAAGTGTCTGTCTCTTTACCTTTATGTCATATGAACAATTGTAATATTCTAGTCTCTAGTCTCTTCTCTGTTTTTTTCTACTTGTTTGGCACAATCTTCAATTGTATTATTTATAAATAACTGGTTGATTGTTTTTGCTCAAGGTTCTTGGTCTGGGACGTCTTTCTAATTTCGCTAAAGTGTTTTCTAGGGTAGTTGGTTGGCTTCCTCATAGCTAGTTTATATTTTTCTCACTTTCTCTTCTTCTTAATATTTATTTCATCAATTAAAGATTTTTACTTTTAGAAAATACCTTACAATGCAAACCACTCATATTGTACTTAAGTTAGTAAGTAATGGCTAGTAGAAATGGAGCCAGCTTGGGCTCATAATTAAATATTGATTAAAATTATGGAAGTCAAAATTACAACTACAAATGTGAACCAAGGTTGAATCCATGACCACATATTTAACTCAAGTGAAAAAATGACAAATCTAAATACAATCTATACCCTTAGACTATATAAAATTTGATTCAAGATAATGTTATTTTTAATCTTTTATACAAAAAATATACCACATATACTAACCAATCCACATCTAAATACAACTATAGAATCACATTTTTTATAAAAGCAACAACAATAATGTTCTGCAAAGTTGAACATGAAGTGAGAAATCATATTTCTAAGAAAAACACTTAGATTTGGTAGGTAACTAGAAACTATCAGAAAATAAAGCTCAGACAAGACGTCAACAAGGAGAAAGACAAAAAATGACGTTTCAAGATTTAAACAATAAAAATAGTTGGAAGGTAGAACAAAATGAATGATAATGGAGGATGAGAATGATAGGAAAGGGCTCATTTTCGATTGATACTCATGAGATTTCTTGTTAAAACAACATTTGGGAATTCACATCTTAATGTTGGCTGAGAGAAACATTTTCATGTAGAAAACAACAGTAGGAAAATAACGGTAGAAAATGAAAATTTGAGCAAGCTTTGAACTATGAAAATTTGACCATTGACATGATCCGGCATTCTAAAACTCATTATAAAACCTGTCAAACCTCTTATAAAACTCATTTTTCATTGAACCGGTGTGGACAAAATTTTCTTATTCAAATAATACATGCACTAAATTTTGAATTCTCAGTGCTTCTCTAGCAAAGCAAAGGAAAGAGAAACAAGATTGTACCTCCAACATATAACTGACTATCTCAAAAGTTGTCCAAACCATATGCCAAAATGTTTTATGTTTCAACTCCCCCAAAAACACATATAAATGTTTGCAAATAAATAGTGTAGCTTTATCAAGTGAAGGTGGCAAAGATGAAAATTTCTCATGAGAATGGTTAGTTTATATCCTTCTCTACGCTAGTTAAGATATCTCCTTGATGATAGGAAAAAATAGGGTACTTAAAAGCTACATTAGGAATTGTGTGGAAGAAACTTAGAACCTTGGTAAAAAAATGTAAAAGATTTTGAATTATTGTAGGAACATGAGATATTTATGAAGGTTGTAATTAAGGTTTGATAATCTAGAGCTGATTTAGTGTGGGAAAAGAGCTCTTAGAAATGATGTAAAGATTAAAAAAAGATAAACATCCTCACCTAAACTAATGGGGAGGGGATGTATTAATAGTTGGAGAAACAACATCGATTCTGGGGTCAATTGAAACATGATTGAAGAGTGTATTGGGAGATCATAAATAATTTATTGGGATTCAAGGGGAAAGTATAATTATTTAGGATTAGTGGTTTAATCAAGAGTGGAGAGAACTCAAACCTAAAACTAAAAATGGAAGCAAGCTGAAAAAGATTGAAGGAAATCAAGCATGCTAGTTTATTATATAGTTTTCCCTTCTAGAACAATGTCATTAATTTTATATGTAGTTACTTAAAGTGACCCTATAACTTAAGGGTAAGTTGCATGGGTGACCCTAAGATCGCTTGGGCAATCTGCAGTTGTAGATCTATACAATAAATTAAACTTGTGGGAAGTCTTGGAACTTAAATAAAAAGATGGTTGAGAGAATAAATAGGTTAGATGAAGTGTTAAGAGGTGTAATTCATACCTTCATGAGTCATGAGCTAGATTTCAAAATCATCATCAAACTTCCATATTAGCCTAGGAGTTCAATTTAAAATGTTTATAATACCCGCTATCAATTTTACCTTTGTGTTAATAATAATTTGAATATTTGTTATTTGGCATGTCTTTTTTGGACCATGTCATATATATGGTGGGCCCAATATTTATTACACTTGGGTTTTTAAATTATTTGTGTGTCAAGATCTTATTACCTAGAGTATAAACTTCGCCAAGCAATTAACTAATCTTAACTTCAATTTCTAATGGCTTGAATATGCACTAGGCACAAACTTTTAAAATGTGGATGTGAGGGATCAACAATTATATGTGGTGGGATGTCATAATAATATACATTAGTCAAAGAATTTGAGGTGATAATATCATGGTTGTCTCATGTCCGAGCCAACAAAATAAGGATTTCCATATAAATTATTCATTATATTTTTATGTGAATTTAGCAAGGTGTTAGACTAGTCATGCAATGCTTACTCAGAGAAAAATGATTCAAGAGTGACTAGTTATCCCTTAATAGGTAATATCGTACAAGTGATATTTTAACTCAGCTTAAATACGCAAATCATTTGACTAAAGGTAAAGTGAAGATGAATGACTACATTGTTGATCAAATGTGAAAATTTATTTTTTTAGCTCCAATGACTCATGCTCTTGGTTTGAGAGCAATCAAGCCCACTTTACCTCTTTTTTTATTTGTCTTTTAAAGTTGCAAGTTAATTGTCTTAAGTAACAATGAACACTTAGTATTGTTTGTTTACCAAGTTGGATCATGTGTTGTGTGTTTTCGGTGTTGGGAGGAATGTAGAAGTGTTGGGGAAGTCTATATGTAATGTGTGCATCCATTCAAGTTTTAGAGAATGATTACATAATTCAACAAGTAATATTCTTATCATTCCTATCAAATATGAATCATGATTAGATTAAATGTACAATGCTTTATAGTCAAAATCTATTTAATGGATTTACACTTGATTTTATAGAAGATATTACTAATGCTAGTATGTTTATATTTGACGGATGACAACATTAATATCTTAATTCAGAGTATAGGAGACAATTTTTTAGTATAATTATAGCCCAAATATTTTCCTATGAAGAAAGACCATGTCTGACAATATGAAAACATAAAAAAATAAGGAGACAATTGATAGATTATGGTCTAAGTTCAAAAGAAAAGCTGATGGAAAATGTTATTGTCCTTGAAAAATTTGCAAGGGCTTAAAGACTCCAAGACTTCTAATCAAAACAACTAAGAAACATTATAGGCAACATGGTCACAATGAAGGGGACACAATTTTTGTCTATTGGTAAATATTTTAAAATATTATTTTACAAATTTATATACATAACAACTTTTTACCTTCAACATCTGTGCCCATAATAACTATGGAGAGTGGGAGGTGGTTTTAATTTGAATACTTCTGAGAGTGGGAATCTTGGTAATGGCAAGATTCCTTCAAGAAATGGAGCAGGAAAGGTGCAGAAGGATGGAGGAACATCAGATGAGGTCTCTACAAAGGATTTTAAAGAGGACAAGGAGCTAGATGTGGATCCTTCCCGAGGTGGTGGGTCTGAAAATTCATCATCAGATGGTAAGTCAAACTCTTCTTTTTCTACTAGAAAGCTTTCTTCTAGGTCGTCGGGTATTGGAAGCTAGTCATCTCTTTTTGGGGTGAAACCTATGGGGAAGTCATCTTTCCCATGTATCAACAATATCTCTAAGCCACAGAAGGGGGTTTTTGGTATTTCACTTCCGGACCCATTAGTGGATCATACTGTAACATCTATGGTGTTAACACTGGTGGAAAAATTTACTGGATTATGACCCAACATTGATATGGTAAGATCCTTTGTTATTAGGAAATGGAGACTTAAAGGTCAAGTCGAAATAGCTGTGATGCCTAAGGGATTCTTTTCCTTTATTTTTTCCAATATGAAAGATCTGTCTAGAGTTCTTTGTGGAGGCCCATGGATGTTTGGCAAGTCATCGCTAGCTCTGCAAAAGTGGGCGACCAACCTTGAATTGAATGAAAATATTTGATTCTGTACCTATTTGGGTGTGATTCCCAGGCCTCCCTCTAGAATAATAGCATGAGGATGTTTTCTCTAGTCTGGCCGGATCTTTTGGAGAACTTTTGTCTATTGACCCCATGACAACAATGAAATCTAGGCTGGTCTATGCTAGATCTTGCGTTAACATCCACCAAAATGCGGACCTCCCTGAGGTGATAACTATCATGTCTAAGCTGGGGAAATATGTTTAGCCAGTGTAATACGAATCAATCCCATTTCAATGCTTCTCGTGTAAAAAAGCAGGACACTGGGCAAAACAATGCCCACTGAAGCATCAAAAGGAAAGGATAAAAAGAAAGATTCTAGAAAAGAATAGAGGGAAAAAAACAACAAGTATGAATCCTCCAAAAAAGAATAGAAAGAGGTTAAGGAAATAAATGATGAGGTTGAGGGAAAATGCTTGGAGGACAACCCCAAAGATAAGGAAAATCCCCAGAATGAGAGTGTTTGCTCTGGTATTGTATGGGAGATTAGGGAACTGGATATACAAGGCTCTCAAGTAATGGAAATGGAGCATTCTGTGTCAAGGGAAGAGGAATCCTACAAGGAGAAGATAATAAATGAAACTAACATGAAGGGGCTTAATATAGAGGAGGCAAATCTGAAAGGAGAAATTTTTATTTATATGGGAGATTAAGGCCCCCTATCACATCTAGCTGACTTATGGAAAGAAGAAAATTAGGAAGAAATTTGGACAAAAATAAATAGAAAGAAGAATCAAAGGAACTCCCCCAAAAAAGGAAATATGCTATATAAGGGACCTTATGCACTTGAATCTATCAACAAAAATGAAGGTCCAACCCATAGAAGAGTACAAACAAGAGGGAAACAAAAGGTAGATGTGGTAACCCCTAAAAATGAACGAGGTAGAATATCAACCAAAAATGCTCAAGAACAGGAAGCAAAGCAAAACATTGTGGATGGTTGTCAAAGAACCATCCTAGAGGTATGCTCCCCATATTGTAAATGAATATTATATCCTGGAACATCAGAGTAATGAATAGTCCTCACAAACAAGATGTGGTTAGAAATCTTATTAGAGACTGTAAGCCAAATTTGTTATTGATTCAAGAAACTAAAATGCTCAGAGAAAAAGTGGAAAAATTTTAGCCTATCAAGAATGGGGGTAGCCTTGGTAGTGATTCAGAGGGGTTATCTAGAGGGGTGGTTATCTACTAGAACAAACAAAATTTTAACTAAACCCTTTTGAATATTCAGAAGAATATTATACTGGTGAAAGTGACAAACTTAAGAGATAATTTTTCTTGGAACTTGATCAACATTTATGCCCCAAACACTAGGCATGGTAGACACAACTTTTGGATAAGCCTGAAAGATATTAGAAATAACTATGAGGAAAAAATATGGATGGTTATGGGATACTTCAACTCCCTTCTCAAAGATTATGAAAAAAGGAAGGTATCCCTTCCCAGATGGATAGTAGAATGGACCTAATGGACTATATAAATGATGAAGATTATCTAGATGTGGAGCTAGAGGGAATCTCTTATGCTTGGTCTAATAGGAGAACATACAAGGTGTAGACACCCTAAAATGGACAGGCTTGCGACTTTACATTAAAAACACTAATTTTCATCTATTAATTAATGGTTTTTTAATCATTAATTAATCATCTATTTTCCTCTAAATTCATTCCCCAAA
>MU224790.1:476667-506321 GCA_018584345.1 Thuja plicata
ACTCTATCTCCTCTTTACCAAATGAAGAGGTGGAGTTTACTGAGGACCTCTCCAGTTCCTTTTGATCTCAACCGTTCATCTCCCTGTCTCTGAGATTGATCTCAACCGTTCATATCATCACCAATTCCTATATAATAAACCCTTCATAACCATTTGAAGGATTCAGGATTTCAAGCTCTCGTGCGCCATTACTCATAATTAGCTCTTCAGTAAACCATACTCTATCTCCTCTTTACCAAATGAAGAGGTGGAGTTTACTGAGGACCTCTCCAGTTCCTTTTGATCTCAACTATTCATCTCCCTGTCTCTGGGATTGATCTCAACCATTCATATCATCACCAATTCCTATATAATAAACCCTTCATAACCATTTGAAAGATCCAGGATTTCAAGCTCTCGTGCACCATTACTCTGTCAGTTTGGTTCTAGCATTCAATCCATCTTGCGATCACACACCCGTTTCAATTAGCAACTTCTCAACACTTCTCAAGTCATAGACGTTGCCCCACCAATACTGAGCATCAAGAACATCATTTCAAAAGGAGTAGAGAGAAACAATAGAAGCTTCAAGCATCGTGGGGTTTGCATTCATTTGTTTTCCTTTCTCTTGCTTATACATTTTATTGATTACGTTTCATTATTATTCATTTTAGTAGTATCGTGTATTTGGTTTATATCAATTGTGAAACCTTTACTACTGACCCTTGCCTTTGGAAAGCTTGGGAACCCCCGAATCATGAGAAGGGAGGCGTACACAAGGATATTATCCACTTAAAACTTGATAGAACCCTTATTTCTCTTGATTTGATCTCAAGGTACTCCTGCTCCCTATCCTCTATGTTGAGAATTGGCTCTGATCATTTCCCTATTTCCTTTATTGCCAACACTATGAATGAAAAGGAAAACTTTCCTTTTTGGTTTTGAAAGATGTGGATGGCTCACCCAAATTTGAAGGACAGTGTAGTTGGCTGGGGGAATTATGCTTTGGATGGAGGAGCTATGTTTAGAGGTGCTAAAAAATTTAACACTATGAAAATAAATGTTAAGAATTTGAACAAGGAAGTGTTTGGAGACATCTTCCTGTCCAAAAATATGGTGTAGACTAAAATCAAGGAGATCCAAGATCAATTTCAAAAAGGTCTCACTAAGGATCTCAAAAATAAAGAGAATAACCTACTGTCAGATTATCACAATATTATATCTAAAGAGGATACCTTCTAAAGACAAAGGTCTGTAACCACCCTAATTTTGTCTTCTCTGACTAGAGACCCTATTTTCCCTAAGTGTGATCATACCCCTAATTATGTCAAGACAATTATTCAACTAATTAGCATAATTCATCTAAATCAAATTTAATCTCCTAAGTGATCTTATCACTAAATTACATTAATTTCTTTATCCAATTAAATCAAATCAAATCAAATCAATTAAATGAAAAAAAACAAATACATGGCTAAGGTAATTAATTAAAAGGAATTAAATAAAATCCTAATTACAACTCCTCACTTGCAAAAGGGAAAGTCAATTCCCTATCCAATGAGAGTTAAATCACTGGATCACCTAACATGGATCACCAAAGATTCAATCTCCACCTCTCTTCACAATTCAATCCTAACCTCTCATTCCTCAAATTCTTCTATAAATGGAATGAATTTTGAGCTCAATGGGCCCCTAATTTTAGAATTTCATTTTACAAACTTATGTTGTCCTAATTTCTTCATGAATTTTAGCTCAAACATTTAGAATTGTTATAATCTTTCAATTGGAGCTCGAAAATGAACTTTGATTGAGCATTTAGCTTGCATTTTAGTTCAATCTTCCATTCTAAGCATGATGTTGTCACCGATTTATGCATAATCTGAGGGCAATTATAACATATTTCATACTCTTCTTAGATAGGGAGCAATATGTCAATTTTGGTGATTGATATGTGTTCTAACTCTTATATTTCATGTTATTTCACTAATGCAATGACATATTGAAGTGTTGTGTTACAGCTAGTAGATCCACAAAATACACACACATTTATGACACCCACCATGGGGAAAATCCTCAGATTTCTCCTCATTTTCTAATCTTTTTTGGCTAATTTTTGTTCTCTATTTTTAGGTTCAGAGTCACCTTTAGTTGTCAAGGCTCGCATATAGGATAGAGCCTTGCATCTAGGAAATCACGTCGCATCTAGGATTTCTTAGCTCTCATCTGGTTGATCTTGAATCGCTTCTAGGAAAGAATGCATCGGGTAAATCTTTCCTTGCCTTTAGTGTAAAGGCTCGCATCCAGAACTATTAATCACATACATGAATTTTAGGCTTGCATTCAGGAAATACAGTTGCATTTGGTTGATTGATTTGCAAATTTAAAAGTCTAACCACTAATATTTTGACCATGTCTATTTCTGTGTTTTAAACAACCTAACATTTGTTTGCAGGTTGCTGTCAGAGACTTTTTTCTCAAAAAGTTGGAAAGTAACTACTAACTTGTGATTTGCAAGTTTCTAAATTGTACGATTTGACTTTATTTGTTCAAAGCTTTCAAAAATAAATATATTTTCCATCACTTACTAAATTGGCTAGAGGATTATGCTCTTTTCCTTTAAGGAAAATAAAAAACTCACAAGTCAATTTAAGATTTGATAAGGAATTTGGGGGAATGAACAAAGCAAACTCCAGTTGTCTAATTCTTTTGGATAGTAATTGAACAAAGCTATTTAGTAAATCTTGTGGGTAAATGAACAAGCTCAATCTTTCTAATTTTTGGGATAGAAATTGAACAAGCAAAGCACTAAAATTGTGGGAAAAAGAACAAAGCTCTCATTGTCTAATTTTAGGAAAAGTAAATGAACAAGAAAATCACCTTAATTTGGGGAAATTTAACAACACAAATTTTCTTTCATATGCTTTGTTGTTTCTTACAATAGGAACTTAAAAGTAAAAATTAAGCTTATTACTTAGTCTCACTAGAGGATTTGCTCTTCTTTCCAAGCGGAAGAATCAAAGAATCATCATGGGGAATTGAGTTTTGAGTGATGAAGTTTGAGGAAATGAACATGTTTGGTGTGTTTGTGGGAGAAAAAGTCATGGAATAGGAGAGTATGCTCTTCTTCTTTTGAAGACTAAAAAATCTAGACTCCTCAGCTCGCTCCTTTTCATTGATTTCAAAAATATTAGAGAGAATGTTGTTTGAGGAAAATATCTCCTGAGATGACCCAAGTGAGGATAGGTTGACGCCAACCCTTCCTACTCACTTTAATCAATATGCTTCCTTGTAGGCCAAAGCCTCAAAAGGCGTAGTCAATTTTGTTCCTAGAATTTCAACATCATTCCTTGAACATGCTTGAGTGTGTGTAGAGTGGAGCCGATTGAATCTTTCTTGTGAGACTACACAAATTTGAGTACTCATAGGGTTATACGCCTTAATTTTTCCTTGTACAATTCTATGGGGGACGAGTGCGAATAGATGCCCACAATTACAAAACACTTGTAGTCAAAATAAACCCGGTTCATATCTGAAAGGGTGATAATTTTTGTGCAAGGAAAATAGTAATTGCCCCAAGATACTCATCATTTTATGCCCTCACTTGCGATTGGAGTCGGCTAATATGACATCATGACTGGAGCCATTGTGTGCTTGGTGATGGTCATATTTTGATTATCATATGAGTGTGTACTTGAGTCTATGAAAAAATATTTTCATTCTATGCTTAGAATCTAGAGAATAGGGAAAGTGTTTGATCAACCTTAACAAAAGAACATTGCTTGATGTGTCCTAAAAGATCACTAAAAAGATAAAATTCCTAAAAAAAGCAATAATTTTCATTCCCTGACATACATGTTGTTTACAACTCACTGGAAAATCTCATAAAAACTCTGTTGTTAGACAAAAATTCACGTATTTCGAGACAAATTTGACAAAACATGAAAAACCATTAGAGGCTCACTTTTGGTCTGTCTTAGTTTGCATCTAGTTGCATTAGCTCGCATTCAGGGAACTTAGTCAATTTTGGTCATTCCTAGCTTGCATGCTGGAAAGTTGCTCACATTTTGAAAATCAAAGCTCACATCTGGAAAAATCAAACCTCACATTTTGGGGGTAGCATCTAGGACAGTGGGCACTTACACATGTGTCTCTCAGAGAAATTTAGTACTTTAAGATACCCTTTTAGCTCTTCAGTCTGGTCTTGTTGCTCTTATTGGTCTGCCTGTTGTTGTTTCTCAACTTTCTTAGAAGTCTACCTTGCATGTCCTTTTGGATTCTCATAATTGGTCTCAAAACATGTGGACATATCAAAAAATCTTGATTCCCATCTCAGTATTAGGGCATTGTAACCCTCTGACACTAGATTCATTCACTTCCACCAAACACAAACAAACTTCTACTACTTGGACACACTTACTTAGACAATTTGAGATTCTATTTGACACTATTGGAAAACCTTTGACAAAGTTGAGATCCAGATTTCATGGTTAACATGAGATGTAACAAGTATCTTGCTGACAAATCAAAGGTACCTCCTAGATTACTACAATTTCAACAAGGAGAGACATATTGTAATCCCCTATTCGATCAAGACTCACTCGCAATGGATGCTCCTCATCAAGGATGCAGTAGAGCTTTTCAAGACTACAACAATGAACAAAACAAAAAAGACCAAGACACTAGTAGCGAGGAAGAACAACATATCAACCATCCTTTGTTTGACTCAGATAGTAATGAAGATGTACCCAAGGAAGAGTACAATAGACTCAAACAAAGTAGAAAATTCCAAAGAACATTGGAAAATATCATTAGTGAAGACAAGGATAAATACTTCCTACATCTAGCATCTTTTGGAGTCAAACTCCCTAAATATTATGATGTTGAGAGACTAAAGGAGAAAGAGGTACCAAAACCTATTTATATTCTCGCCAAAAAATTGACCTTAATGAAATTTTAACTTGCAACACTCAAGAAAGAAAAGGTCAAACCAACAAAAAAATACTCTTTGGACCACATATGTCCATTTCCTTTTGACAAGAGTATCAACATGGTTCTATTTCCTCCCAACATGGAAAGACCCAAATATATCTAATGAGACTATTTCCGAGAAGTCTAGGCGGAAATACTATGGAGTGGTTCTCCAAACTCACACCAAGTGTGAAATATTTTGAGGGGTTAATCCAACATTTTTTTCAATGTTACTCCTATAATATACAACATAATGTAACCATGATGGATCTATGTAACACAAAGCAAAAAACTAGTGAATCCTTTACACACTTTTTACAAAGGTGGAGGAAAATCTTTGTTAGGTACTCAAGAGTAATACCCGAATCAGAAAAGATGGAAATATTTATTAACAACTTGGTACCCAAAATGAACTATGCATTGCAAATGCAAGATTCACCAAGCTTTGATAGAATGATCAAGAATGCCATCTGTGCTGAAGATGTGATGGTTAAGATAGGAGAAATCACACTCCAAAGTGATAATAAATCTACCAACTACAAAAACAAACCTAACTGGTAGAAAAAAAACAATAATGTTGTTAATGATGGAGTGGTAGATGCATCCAATGCTAATCCTAAACCAGCGGTGTTCAATCTAACAAATAGCTTACAAGTGAACAAAGAAGCTAAGGTAACAACTACACTACCAAGAGCAAATAATGAAAACAAAAAGAGTAAACCATGGAGTAGACCTCAAAGAACATTTACTCCATTGGGAGAACCTCTTGAGATAGTTTTAAAGACACTATTGGATAATAAAGTCCTCACAATTCCCGATTCAAAACCTTGGGAACTGGAAGTTAAACCAAGATGGTGGAATGACAATGCTTATTGTGTCTTTCATAAAAAAAAGGACATAAGACTACTGACTGTCTTAAACTGAAACATTTTATACAAGACCTTATTGAAGGAGGAAAAATCAAAGTGGAAGGGCATACCACTAACGAAGATCATACGACATTTAACAAACCATTCCCTAACTATGAAAAAGGGGAAGCTTCTAAAGGAAAAGGAAACGAAGTGAATTACACCTACTCTAATAATGACAATGTGATCAACATATTGGACATTAAAAGTGAATCAATCAATGTGATCACTATTAAAGGTGCTAAAGATCCATCAATACAATCAAACACGATGACTTGAAGCCAAGCACAAGTCACGATCAAAGGAGTACAATCCTCATCCAAGCAAGTGACATCCTCAAAAGTACATGTTTTCATAGTTCCCAAACCAGCAGCAGCAAGAAAAACAATTACTATCCCATCTACAAACTATAACTTGGCAGACCAACTGCAAAGGACCTCAGCTCAAATTTATATATTTGAGTTACTAAAGATCTCTTCAGTGCATAGGGAAGTTCTTGATCAAGCCCTACATTCTGCAAGTGTTCCAAAAGACATTGATGTAGACAAGTTACATGCAATGGTAAATAATATCTTAGCTTCACATTACCTCTCTTTTTTAGAAGAAGATGAAAAATCCTTGACTCGTCCGCATAACCAACACCTTCACATTGAAGTCTTGATTCACAAATCCCATGTTAGACATGTATTTATAGATGGAGGCACAGGGTTGAACATATGTACTCTCAATCTAATCAAGAAGTTGGGTCTATCAAAACAAACCATTGACTAAAGGAGTAAGATAACTATCAAAGCTTATGATGAAGAAGAAAGCTCATCCAAAGGACTCATTGTTCTACCAATCAAAATAGGACCAACTGAATGAAATGTTATTTTTCAAGTTCTTGATCTACCATTGGCCTATAACATTTTACTAGGGAGACGTTGGATACATGAAATGCAAGAAGTTCCATCTACTTACCACCAATGCATCAAATTCCCACATAATGGGATGGAAGTAACAATTCCCGTAGATTCAATCTATAATTGAAACAATGTTAAAGTAGATAGTATGGTTCCTCATAATAAGAAAGTCCCAAAAGAATATGTACCTAAAACTTCTAAAGATATGGTGATGAGAAGATTTGGAAAGACACTAAAAATTGAAGAAACTAGTATGGGGGAATATAAACTAGACATGATGTTGTCACTGGCTGACAATCCTGTATCTCCAAGATCTTATGGGAAACCTTCCTCATCTTTCAAACCTACAACATCTAAAGAAAAAGACATTCATAAAGAAACTGGTATGGTTAGAGCCTCTACTTCTGAAGAGGATGAAAAAGAAGATAAAGTAGTCTTGTTTTGGCTCTATAAAGGAGAATAGAAATAAAATGAGGTAAAGCATCTAGAGATATCCCCAAAAAAGTATGGTAAAGGATATGAACTTCTCAAAAAAATGGGATACAAAGGGAAGTGACCTTTAGGAGATAAAGGAAAAGGACTTGTTTAACCTATACACATGGAATTATGAAACACCAAAGACAAAATAGGATTATGTTTCAATAACAAATCAAAAAACCCTACTTCAAGAGATGGTCCTATCTTTGATGAAGGAAGTGATGATGAAGAAGAAGAAACAACATTGGAACCATGGACATATGAGAGATTATTACACATTGGTACTGAGTATCCTGAATATCAAGGAGAAAGATATGTACCTACTTTTGTAGCACAACAAGAGCCTCATATTCCTTTATTGCCACAAACTGATGTCCAAAGAGTAGAGGAAACAATAGAAGACTCTCTAGAAGTCCCACTAATAGAAGAGACTCATGAATAAATACCCCAACAAAAAGATATACATCCTAACTGGGGGAAATTGGTAACAATTTCACATGTCCTAGATTTACCTCACTTTGATCTACAAGTGGCTAAAAGGGTACATCAGGTAACTATTATTGAGTTTTTAAATAGATCTGATGATGAAATAATAGACTCACATGATTATGAATGGGATAACCTATTTGATGCTACCATGGCCATTAAGGTATATGTGATTCACAAATTTGCATCTCTATTCAAGAGACCAAAAACAAAAAATAACTCCACCACCGTGATCGTTGCAAAATTCTACCCCAAATAAAAAAATGCTCCCAAAAAGGACCTAAAATGAGTGAGATATGGGGGTTTGAAAATAGAGTCTAATTTTAAAAAGGTATATGGTGAATGCAAAAAAAAAAACCCCCTGTTGACGTTAGTGGATCACAAGGTTAAATTTGATGGTCAAATGGTCGTCACAAAAAAATAATAACCTTGCTAAAAATGTATAGATGGGCGTCAAATTTAATGGACATAAAATCCCTTTGTGCAAAAATAAAACCAATGAGAGGCCGCCACATGTTTGTCTGTGAATGACCCATTTGGAGGGATTTTGATGAGGTGGCCGTCGGTGGCTGGTTATGTTTTTGGTGGAGGTTTTAGTAGAGCTTCCTGCGTGGGGTTTAACAGAGCCTCATACGCTATGTTTAACAGAGCCTCCTGCGCTATGGAGGAGAGGTGTTTGGCACTATGGAGGAGAGTTGTTTGGTAGTGGGTGGTTATTGAGGGTTGACAGGTGGTGAGATGGATCAGAAACAAAGAGGGAAGTAGGAGGTGGGGTTTGAAGCGGCGGGAGGGGAATTTGGAGGAAGCAGACGTGGGAAGCATAGGAGCTACGTATGGATATGAGGTGAAGGAAGTAGGTGTGAGGAAGGGGAGATAGAAGGGAGGAGAGGGATGAGACTATTGGTGTCCACGCAGGGTGAGAAGTAGCACAGCTTGGGGGGTGTATGCAGCAGAGGGTGGAGGGGGAATGGGTTGGGGGAGGTGGCGGGTTTAGGTAGTGAGGGTTAGGCGGAGTGGGAGTGGTTAAACAACACGGAAGGTAGAAAGGATTTTGGGAGGCTGTGTGGGGGTAAGCGGGGGATGGTGGAGGGAGAGGAGGAAGGTGGAGATTGGAGGATGGAGGTGTTGGAAGGTGGTGTGTGGGTGGGAGGTGAAGCAGCGGTGAAGGAAGGAAAGCAGCAACGTTGCCTTGTGTAGTGTGGGATTTTAATCCCACATGCATCGCACTACGTTTAACAATACCTTTTATAACCAAATACAAATTGATAAAATGTAAAGCTAATGGCTTGGTTGGCGGGTAAGGTTTGATGTATGATGGTATAAGTTTGGGGTGTAAAATGCAATATTTATGCCCAAACAAAGAGGTCTAAAAACCAAAAATAGAGAGGGATATAAAAAACTAGAGACATTGAAAATAATTTTTTAATAGAGAGTAGAGGCTGTCTCGGTTTGCATGCCAAAAATATACCTCGTTTTGTGTGTTGATGTCGTATGACCTCTGTTTGCAAATTTTTTTTCCATAGATTTGATTTTTGGGAAAAGATGGGCGTGTTTATAGTCATTTCGAACTGAAAAGATGATCCGGATGAAAAAAGAAGATAAAGTAGTCTTGTTTTGGCTCTATAAAGGAGAATAGAAATAAAATGAAGTAAAACATCTGGAGATATCCCCAAAAAAGTATGGTAAAGGATATGACCTTCTCAAAAAAATGGGATACAAAGGGAAGTGACCTTTAGGAGATAAAGGAAAAGGACTTGTTGAACCTATACACATGGAATTCTGAAACACCAAAGACAAAATAGGATTATGTTTCAATAACAAATCAAAAAACCCTACTTCAAGAGATGGTCCTATCTTTGATGAAGGAAGTGATGATGAAGAAGAAACAACATTGGAACCATGGACATATGAGAGATTATTACACATTGGTACTGAGTATCCCAAATATCAAGGAGAAAGATATGTACCTACTTTTGTAGCACAACAAGAGCCTCATATTCCTTTATTGCCACAAACTGATGTCCAAAGAGTAGAGGAAACAACAGAAGACTCTCTAGAAGTCCCACTAATAGAAGAGACTCATGAATAAATACCCCAACAACAAGATATACATCCTAACTGGGGGAAGTTGGTAACAATTTCACATGTCCTAGATTTACCTCACTTTGATCTACAAGTGGCTAAAAGGGTACATCAAGTAACTATTGTTGAGTTTTTAAACAAATCTGATGATGAAATAATAGACTCACATGATTATGAATGGGATAACCTATTTGATGCTACCATGGACATTAAGGTAAATGTGATTCAAAAATTTGCATCTCTATTCAAGAGACCAAAAACAAAAAATAAATCCACCACCGTGATCGTTGCAAAATTGTACCCCAAATAAAAAAATGCTCACAAAAAGGACCTAAAATGAGTGAGATATGGGGGTTTGAAAATAGAGTGCAATTTTAAAAAGGCATATGGTGAATGCAAAAAAAAATAAAATAAACCCCTGCTGATGTCAGCGGATCACGGGGTTAAATTTGATGGTCAAATGGTTGTCACAAAAAAATAATAACCCTGCTAAAAACGTCTAGATGGGTGTCAAATTTAATGGACAAAAAATCCCTTTGTGCAAAAACAAAACCAATGAGAGGCTGCCACATGTCTGTCTATGAATGACCCATTTGGAAGGCTTTTGATGAGGTGGTCGTTGATGGCTGGTTATGTTTTTGGTGGAGGTTTTAGCAGAGCTTCCTGCGTGGGGTTTAAAAGAGCCTTATACACTATGTTTAACAGAGCCTCCTGCGCTATGGAGGAGAGGTGTTTGGCACTGTGGAGGAGAGGTGTTTGGCAGTGGGTGGCTGTTGAGGGTTGACTAGTGGCGAGATGGAGTAGAAACAAAGAGGGAAGCAGGAGGTGGGGTTTGAAGCGGCGGGAGGGGAGTTTGGAGGAAGCAAATGTGGGAAGCGTAGGAGCTACGTAGGGATATGAGGTGAAGGAAGCAGGTGGGAGGAAGGGGAGATAGAAGGGAGGAGAGGGAGGAGACTATTGGTGGCCATGCGGGGTGAGAAGTAGCACAACGTGGGGGGTGTATGCAGCAGAGGGTGGAGGGGGAATGGGTTGGAGGAGGTGGCGGGTTTAGGTAGTGAGAGTTAGGCAGAGTGGGAGTGGTTAAACAACACGGAAGGTAGAAAGGATTTTGGGAGGCTGTGTGGGGGTAAGCGGGGAATGGTGGAGGGAGAGGAGGAAGGTGGAGATTGGAGGATGGAGGGGTCGGAAGGTGGTGTGTGGGTGGGAGGTGAAGCAGCGGTGAAGGAAGGAAATCAGCAATGTTGCCTTGTGTAGTGTGGGATTTTAATCCCACATGCACCACACTGCGTTTAACAATACCTTTTATAACCAAATACAAACTGATAAAATGTAAAGCTAATGGCTTGGTTGGCGGGTAAGGTTTGATGTATGATGGTATAAGTTTGGGGTGTAAAATGCAATATTTATGCCCAAACAGAGAGGTTTAAAAACCAGAAATAGAGAGGGATATAAAAAACTAGAGACATTGAAAATAATTTTTTAATAGAGAGCAGAGGCTGTCTTGGTTTGCATGCCAGAAATATACCTCGTTTTGTGTGTCGATGTCGTATGACCTCTGTTTGCAAATTTTTTTGCCATAGATTTTATTTTTGGGAAAAGATGGGTGTGTTTATAGTCATTTTGAACTGAAAAGATGATCCGGACGTAGTTGTGGACTTAGATTCAACTCAAAGTGGATAGAAAATAGAATTGAAAGCAAAAGTTAAAATGAGCCTAGAAATTGAATTTTCTGCCCCACGGTGGGTGCCAGAAATGTGATAGCTAAATGTGAGCCTCTTTTTTTGGTCTCTAGATTTATCAGAAATTGCACTTTTTGGTCACTGTACCTACCTAATCGTATATTTTGCATCTTCCAGAGCCTCGTACAGGCTCATACGGTAACATTTTTGGATGCATTTTTTTGAAACTACATGATTTCTCATCTAGTTTTTGAATATACAATCAGATTTATGAGTTTCTAATTTTTCTAATTCTGACAAGTTTTGGGATTTATTGTTCTTTGGATTATCTTATTGGTTTTAGCCTAACTGTGGTTTGCAGGATGTTGAAAAAGAAGGCTAAAAAATAGACTACTAACGAATCATCTTGCAGGTTACCTTGATCGATAGAACACTAAACATTGTGCTTGCATTTTGTTTTTGTTTTATTAAAAAAGGAATGTACATGCAATAATTTTTAAAAAGAAATTCTATTTGGTGTATTAGGGATGGAAAATATGTCAAGAAATTATGCTCTCGCCCTTTTGGGTTGATCAGAAATCCAGAAACATCATTGTCATCTTCTTATGTGTCTGAAGTGTCTTCTAGTTTTGTAAACCCAAGGAATTGCATGGATGTATCCTCTCCCCTCACCTTCATAGATCTTGGATGAAAGATAAATCCATACAAATCCTTTAGCATGGCTACCTCCCGAGAGCTTTAACAGAGTCGGTGAGAATGGATTTCCCAACCGGTAACAGGCTAAAGCCAAGCCCTTCCAAACCAATATATAAAAGATGTCATTGTGATTAATCTCATAGTGAACAGGTGTTTATTGTGTTATAACGGGAATAATATCTCCCTCAGTACCCTTTTGGTGTGTTAAAACCTACATAACATAACTTTTGTAGGCTGGGAGGCCTCCATAACAGAGCTAATCTGCCACAAGTATAACCACCTGAACGGATGGCTTGACTAAAGAACTTTTTTGTAGTATCCAAAAACCCTCTATCTATTGACATGGAAGGTCAGAGACCGACTAAGACATCCCACATTTTTGTGGCTCTTAGTAGAGACAACAGTCCCTTGGGAAGTCATTACCCTTGGGATTCAAACCTTGGTGTGCTTGAGAAGTGAGTGCACTATAAGGAGGAGCCTGTGCCTCCAAGATTCTAAGTTTTTTGCTATGAGTAGGTGTGGCTAAAATTTGGTTCAAGTGGGAATTCTACAGATATTGCCTTGGCTTACCTAGGATTGTAGTGTCTCTGTTATATTTACAACAAACATCTTGCTTGATATGTCTTGCATGGGTGAAGCATAAAAACAAATAGACATCAAAAACATCAAAACAAACATCAAACTGATCATTCATATTCAAAATTTGCACTTCTAGGTGTTAAATATCAATTATTGTCTGAGTTTTCTGCATCTTCTATCAAAATCTGGAAATCTATCAACTTGTCCAATTTTGTATTCTATTGTGAAAGTTCTATCTAAATTTTCACCAAATCTGTGTTCTCATCAACATCATCACTACTCTATCTTTGACTGCAATCTATTGACAGTTTGACTCGTTTCTATTTAAAAACTTGAATTCATTGTGCTAGTCCAAGTGAATTTTTACTTTAATCATCTTGGCTGCACTGTCCTTATCCTAAGTTGTGAGAGCAGGTTCGTTAACCTTGACTCAAGATTGGAGTCATTGCTTCTCCTTTTCAGTTGGACATTATCTCCTCTATCCTTTGGTCTTGGACTTAATCATCACTTTAGATATCACTTCAGCACCTGTCAGTCAATCAATTGATTCATCATACCTCCTCTTCAATATTCTAAGCAAGTGCATCAAGACAATATTACAATGTATAAAAGCAAATGGGCTAAACCTTATGGTCCTAACAACGTGCAAGAAGAGATTCTTATGGCAGCTCTATCAAAATAGCTTGAATCTTTAAAATCTAAAATCCAAGAATTAAAAGGAGAAAAGGATACACAATCCAACAAGTCCTCATTGATCTTTACTTTTCACTATGATCAGGAGTCATCCATACTTCCTTTCTCTTCAAAATTAGATGAAAGTATCTTCTATCCACAAAAGAAAGATATTTCAAGTTAAGAAGTGTCTAATTATCCTTTAGAGAGAATCTTTACTCCTTTGGGACAATCTTATAAATCAGCATTGGAAGAACTTCTTTAGAATTATCTCATCACATTACCTCAAGCCACATCACATGGACAAATATTATTGAGTACCTATTGTGCATATCATCAAAAAAATGAGCATAAAACTTCATCTTGCATGGAGTTGAAACATAAAATACAAGATCTCATAGATGATGGCATAATCAAAGTGGAAAATCCTAATGAATCATCTAGTGAAGATACTAATCTCAAGAATGATCAATATCAAGAATCCATGTCTAGCAATGGTTTGCATATCACATCTACTTCTTCCACCATTCCTCCATCTCCTAAAGCTTCACCATCTCTATCAAGAACTGAGCCTAATGACACCTATGTCTATCCTCAAGGACTATCTCTAAAAGAGATCCAAGCTAATCAACATACGTCTGCAAGTCTTTCTTAGGCTTCAAAGATCATAGACCCAAAGAATCAATGTGATTCAACTCTTATCATGCCTATTCCAAATGATACTCCATCAGCCTATCAATAATCCATCATGCAGAACAAAACTCCTACCTCATCCTTAAAAGTGGCTCCATGTCAAGAGGGCAATCCACAATGTGAAGAAACAAATATCATTAATGATCAAGATCAAGACACCATTCATCCTTATCCAACAATTGACCAAATTCACATATCTCAAGTCTCATTGTGATCCTCTCATCCCCTTATGTTTCTACCCAGAAGAAACTCTTACATCTCCTATATCTTATCCATCTCCCAAGAAAGATCAAGATATCTTTTCTGGCATCTTTAATGGGCCTATTGAAAATCAAGAGAAAGACACCCTTTGTACATCATCTAAAGATCCTTGTCAAGATCAGAGCATCCCTTCATCTCCTGGTCATGCTCCTCCATATCCACCTCAAGAAAACATCGTTCCTCCAAATCCCTTGCAGAAAAATAAATCCCATCAAGCTTCAACTGCTCCTATCAAAGTTGATCATGCTCCTATTGATATAAGATGAATTCAAAAGAGAAGAGCCTTCGCAATACAACTCACTCTAAATATGTTGATATCCCTTCCACACCTTATATCCCTCCATTCAAATGTAAGATTCATCTTTCACTATCCTCCAAATCCATCCTTGGTCCTTATATTCCATGGCTAAAACCTTCAAACCTTCCATCTATCTTGGGTCCTTATATCCCTCCATCTAACATATCTCTCACTCCTAGCTTGTCATCTACTTACCCCATCATACCTCAAGATCAACAAATACATGCATCCTTGAATTCTCCCTATCAACCCATCCATATTGAACCTATCCATACACAATTCCTAATTCTTTTGGAAGCAATTTGGATGTGCAATGAAGAAATCAGAAATCCAAGAATCCATTTACATATGAAGATCACTATGTCCCATCTAATCGACAAGTGACTACAAACAAAAAGGAAATATTCAAGAGACAACAAAGGTCCACTGAGAAAATAATAATATCAAAGCAAATATGGGTTCCTGAATCCATTATGGAATAATTGTGTTCTAAGTCCAAGCAAAGAATAAAATCAAAGAAAATATGGGTTCCTAAATCCATCATGGATGAATTGCGTTCTAAATCATCCAACAACAAAGGAAAATCAAAATCTACGTGGATTCCCAAGTCTTTTCCAAAGGAATTTGATACAAAATGAAAATCAAAAGTTATGTGGATTCCCAAGTCTTTCTTAAAAGGATTGAACAAAATGGAAAAGTTAGATTTGGCATCCAAGCTTCCAAAGTCTTCTACTTCATCTCCATCTAAAAATCCCCCATCTTCTAACTCTATTTTGGGTCCTCGTGTCCCAAAATCCATTACCTTGAATACTCCATCCATCTTGGGTCCTTGCATACCAAGATCCATATCCACTCATACATCAAAACCTCAAGCTATTCCATCCACTTTTCCTCCATTTGTCCAGTACCCTTCAAGGGGTGTGTCAATGTTGATCTTACCACCATTTCCATCTACCTCTACACAAGCCTTTCAATACCCTATCCAACATCCTACACCTACCTCTTACCCATCCATCTCATATCCTTTCATTCCTCTTATCCAATCCATCACATAAATCCTTGGCTACCATCTCCCTTATCCTCCATTCCATTCCCTACCATCACCTTATCAACATCTTTGAGCATACTTTCAACGGTCTTGGCCCATCATATCATATCCTTCAAAGGAGAACTATCCAAAGAGAAAGAACCTAAAGTTCCTCCATAAAATCAAAAAGTACAAAATAAAAAAGAAATAAATAAAAAGCGCCTTGGTGAAAACCCGGTAAATAGGCACCTTGGTAGCAAAAGTAAAGATAAATCAATCTTTCCTATAATTAAAACCACTTCTTGTGGCACCTTGGATAAGTACCATGATGAAAACCTAGCAAACTAGCATCATGCGTAATTCCTCCTACTTGCACTCTTCACTTGGGGGCAATTTCCTTCCATGTCACCTTATCCACCATATCTTACATCAAGCTAGCCCATGAGAATCCATGTTCCTTCAGGTGATCTTGACAAGGTTGATCCTATCCATGAACACTATGCATATTAAAATCCATTATCCTTTCCATCATCCTATTCACTTGCTCTCATCCATGGCACCCTATCCTAATCCTAATCCTAATCCTATCCTTCCTATCTCTAAACATTCCTGCCATAATCCAAAAACATTCACTTATACCTGTAGACACCCTAATATGGACAGGCTTGCGACTTTACATTAAAAATACTAATTTTCATCTATTAATTAATGGTTTTTTTTAATCGTTAATTAATCATCTATTTTCCTCTAAATTCATTCCCCAAATCACCTAATCAAATTCCCAAAATTAATTAAATAATTAATTTTATTTAATTAAATAACCTTAATTGATTAATTACCATTAATTGATTAATTAAACTCAATTTTCTATAGTTTAAATTCAAATATTTAAACTTACTAATTAAATTCTTCCAATTAAATTAATTTAATTTCATTCAATAAAGCAATTCTTAATCAAAAAGAATTCAATTATCTCACATGTTGAAAACATTAATTAAATAAATGAATTAAATATTCATTTATCTTCAAAGAGATAACTCCAATCAGATCACATGGGTTACTCCACCCATCTCTCCAGTCCACATGGGTAACTTCACCCACCTCTTCAGTTCAAAAAGGTAACTCATAATTAGCTCTTCAGTCAACCAAGCTTTATCTTCTCTTTACCAAATGAAGAGGTGGAGTTTACTGATGGCTTCTCCAATTCCTTTTAATATCAACCACTTATCTCCCTATCTCTGGGATTGATCTCAACCGTTCATATCATCACCAAATCCTATATAATAAACCCTTCATAACCATTTGAAGGATCCAAGATTTCAAGCTCTCATGCACCATTACTCCATCAGTTTGGTTCTTGCATTCAAGCCATCTTGCGATCACACACCCATTTCAATTAACAAATTTTTGACACTTCTCAAGTCATAGATGCTGCCCCACCAATACTAAGCATCAAGAACAATGTTTCGGAAGGAGTAGAGAGAAACAATAGAAGCTTCAAGCATCATGGGGTTTGCATTTATTTGTTTTCCTTTCTCTTGCTTGTACATTTTATTAATTACGTTTCATTGTTATTCATTTTAGTGGTATTGTGTATTTGATTTGTATCAATTGTGAAACCTTTGCTACTAACCCTTGCCTTTGGAAAGCTTGGGAATCAAGGATCATGAACGAAGAGAGGCATACATTTTGGTGAACCCAACGTGAACAAACAACCCAAATATCTCTTGTAGACGAAGAACCGTATTGATCAACCATGGTCGTACAGCCGTAAATTTAAAAAATCTAACTTTTCTTTGACATTTGTATTATTTCGTAGTTGCTGGTATTTTATCACAATCGACCAAACTGTGTCACAATCGACTGGTTTAATACCACAATTGATTGCAAGCTTTCGCTATATTATTCTATCTATTTCTATCTTTCTTCTTTGGGTACTTTGCTACAGTTGTCCGATCTGTGCCGTAATTGAACTAATTTTGCCATAGTTGCCCGATCCGTGCCGCAATCAACAACATTTTGCCACAGTTGCCAATGCTTCACTGCAATTGACAGAAGTTTACCCCAGTTGCCAGAAGTTTGCCGCAATCACAGAAATATTGCAAAATAAGATCCAAATCTTCTGCCCATCTATTTCTAATTTGACATTTTTTTAGTTTCTGTGTAGGATTGGACCAAGTCACCGAGGACAGACAAGGGTAAGTTTTGGTAAGCATCATTCGTTATTTCAAAGTTTCATATACTCTCATTTTTTTTGCAAATAATCCTTTTTGGTACTAACCTGTTTAAACAAAGCAAACTAAAAGGAATTAATTTGTCAATTTGGGTTTAAAAAGAACAGTGCTTGCAAACATATCACATCTCATATTTTGGATTTGGGCTTAAAATTGACGTGAGGATTAAAACTGAACAACGGAAAAAAATCTCTCAATTTGGTGCATTAAAATTGAACAAAGCAATCAACACCTACTTTTGGGCTTAAAATTAAACATTGGTGCTTTTATGTTGGTGTAGCTTAGTTCACACTTTAAACTTTTGAGCTTAATCGATTTACCTTGTGTCTTGAGTTTTGGGTGCACTTGCACAAACTGTTAGCTTACAAACCTTTATATTTTTAGAAAGGCCAGTCTGGGGAATACATTTCTTCCTCAGAGGATGACCTTAAACTAGTAATCCTTCTGATCGGTATATAAATAAGGCGCAAACCAAAGTTTCATCTTATCTAGCCAAGCTCGGGCAATGCGTGTTGATAATAGTCTAGATTGGGTGAATATCCCTAAGGAGCCAGCATGGTCAACTAGGCTCTTAAGTGAGTCACGCACGTACAAACCGATTGGAGAGACACCACAGACCCTTACTACAACCTTGATTAATTAGAGGACCACCCGTTTTACCTCCGAACAGATACCTTATTACAGTGCAAGGGGTTGCAGAATTTCCCCCCAAGATTCCCAACATATGTGTCCCACGGTATTTGTGTAGTGAAAGAGATCTTCACTCCATGGAAACAATACCCGGAAATGGAAAAAACATGGGCACCTACGTCATGGACCTTTGTGTCCTAGTAGCGTGACAATTGTTGTGTGAGCTAACGGACATTCAAGCATTGGGCCTATAACTTTGTATTCTAAAGCCATTGACCTAGATTAATCTGATTGTTCATTGTTGACACCTTGTGATAACCTTGCAACTTGAAAAAGTTGTAGAACATACACAATTTCATTCTTCATTCTCAAAAACACAGTGTCTATTGTGCTTGTTCCTTTGATCAGTTTATGAAAAATGCAAACCAAAATATCCAAACTGTCAAAATGAGTCAAACGTGTAAAAGTCTAGGGTTGTCAATGTTAACTGTCTTGCAAATCAGAAGCTTTGTTCCAGAAAATTCAAAAATTTCAATCAGTGATATTTATCCTCTAGTCTTTTTAGACTGTTCCTTATTTACCACAATTGCCCGCATTGTGCCACAATTGAAGGAAGTTTTCCGCATTAGACTTGTTTATTGCCATAATCATCATGTTAATTACTGCAATTAGTGATAAACTACCGTAATCAACCAGTTATTTTACCGCAATCGGTGAAATTATACCACAATTGACCAGATATACTATATTCTAGTTTTGACCTAAAACCATGAAAGAATTCTTCATTTGGTGTCCAAAACTAGTGTCTATCCTAGCAAAACGTGAAGAACATTGTGTGAATCTCTAAACATCAAAGATTACCCTTTCTCTGTAAAGCACGATTATTGTCAAAAACATTGTTAGTTCAAAAGATCAGACTCGAAATACCTTGATCTCATCATATCTAACATCATCAACTTTATCAAAGTTACTTTTTCCAAGGCAAACGTCGAAAAATCTTATCTTTTTATCATCGCCACTTTGAGATCAAGTTATATCAAAATCTGTCCATAGAATTACCCTTTTCAAAAACATAACTCAAACTTCCTCAGAAAGGATCTTCTTCCATTGTTTGCTTTATATCACTTGTTTTAGTTACAAAACCTAGACCACACTATGTCTCAAACACCTTATGGAGGACCTTACACAAGGTCTAAGGCTAGAACTCAACTTGATGAGTCATATATCAACCATTTCCCCACTTGGGAAACAAAGCAAGAGAATGATCCCTTCATGAACACCAGTTCTGCTCTATTTATTGAACAGCCCCGTGGGGTAGCCTTTTTCCAAGATATCACAAAAGAAGAACTTGAAGATGTGGAGCAAGATTCTTACTCCACGAAAGTAGTTGATGTTGTTGTAGAGAGGAACCCTGAACATTACTTGGCCATGTTGATAAAGAAGGGAGACAAACTCCCCATTGAATTTAGTGTATCGACTATATGGCCCGAAAACCCTCTCATAGGTCAAAACACTACTCAAACTCCTCACATACTACCTGTTGTGTCTCAAATCTTTCCACCATTGGCTTTACCCACATCGACATAGATTTTATCCAATCAAACCAATGACCCAACCTAGGCCAGCACATCTTCTACTCAAAGCATGATAGGCTCACAACTAAGTGCACCTATGGTCACTAGTATGCCTCCACCTTCGGTCTCATGGCCAGAACAATCAAGCTCTCATGCTATGCCTTCCATCCCACCAAACACCAACTGTTCTGAAACTATGCCACTGTTGTAGTCAATTCACACTAGTCTTGGGATCAACACCTCATGCTCGCAGGGATCCGTCTCTGCAGGAACAAATTATAGTCAAGGCCCACCCAAGGCTAAATATTTTCCCATTATGACACCAATCCAACCTTCATAACAACAACCCCAGCTTCAGTTGCCTCAAATCCAACCTCTGCAACGGCAACCCCAGCTTCAGTTGCCTCAAATCCAACCCCTACAATAGCAACCCCAGCTTCAGTTGCCTCAATTCCAAACCCCACAATAACAACCCCAGCTTTAGTTGCCTCAAATCCAACCTCAGTGACAACAACCCCAATTTCAAACCCAACCTCAGCAGCAACAATATTTACCCTAGCATTATCAACCCCAGTTTCAATCACAACAGCAAACACATCAAAACCCACCATGGGCTACTCATGTCCCTCCAGTTACAAATCACTCGGTGGGGAATCAATATCAAGTCCCTAGGATGAAATTCTATGTTCCTACTCAAGGGACACAGAGGCACAACCTCATACCCACCATAGCACAAAGGAATGTCCACACACAATAGCCTCAATATCAAATGGACATGTTAATGCAACAAATGCAAACCCTTCAAACCCAAATGATGGATATGCAAAATTAGGGGCAAACTAAATCCTATACCACAAAGGATTTATACCCATACCCCTTTGACCATTCTCTTCACATGTCTTCATTCCCAAATCACTTCTCAGTACCAAAATTTGACAAATATAGGGGCAGTACCAACCCTATTGAACATATTCGAGAGTTTTTTGCTAGTTGCATCAAAGTTGCTCATGATGATACATATCTAATGCGACTATTCCCACAAAGCTTGGCCAGACCAGTAATGGAATGGTTCTCACATCTACCTCATGCCATTCATTCTTGGCGAGAATTGGCAGAAAAGTTCATAGCTCACTTCCATCATAACATCGAGCACAAATTCAACATCAAGGACCTTTGCGACATTAAATAGAAGGATGGAGAGTCTTTTGTGAAATTCCTACAAAGATGGAGGAATATAGAAAACCACATAATGTATGATGTGCCCGAACAAGACTTAATAGTCATGTTTGTTGACAATCTAATTCCAGACATGTCATTCACAACATAGTTACAGTTAGCTCCAAACTTCACACAACTCATCAAAAGAGGAGTTCGTTGTGAGAAGAAATTAGTCAAATGAGGAATCCTTGCAGATCCCACACAAATGAATATGAATAAGAATGCAATGGACAAAGCTAAGTGGTGGAACAAAAACAAAAATGTCACTAGCAATGGTGTCATTGATGTGAAGGCAGTCAACTATGCACAGCCCAAGGTGTCACTGCAAGGTGCACCTATGGCCAACCAAAAACCCACAAGGCCCACTCAACAAGCATACACCCAAAACCAAACTCCCCTATACAAGCGGCTGCTGTGTCAAATAGTCAACAATAGAATCAACGCAAACCACTATTTCAATTCCATCAATTAGATTTCACACCATTAGGAGAACTGATAGAATAAGCTTTACGCAAGTTGATACAATCAAACACTATCACTGTCATATAAATCAGAGACTTTGAACAAGATGAAAACAAACAGAGGTGGTATAATGACAAATATTTCTATGAGTTTCATTGGGTGAAAGGGCACAAAATAGCTAACTGTTACCGATTGAAACATGCTATCCAAGATATGATTGACACAGGAATCATTGATGTGACAAATACTCAAACCAAAGGCACAACTGATCACACTATATTCAATGATACCTTTCATGATCACAATAAGGGAAAAGCCTCTGGGTCTGGTGGACAAACAAAACAAGTTAACTATACATATGCCAATAATGATAATGTTATCAATTGCCTCAATCCTTCAGATAGCCATGTGGCTACAATCACTATCAAAGATCAAGGTAACAATTGCGCTGTAATGACGTGTCATGCCAAAGTCATCTTGCAAGGAGTACCATCCTCAACTACTACATCAACCAATCCTATAGAAAACTTGGATCCACAAACAAGCATAGTGGACCAACTAAAGCACACACCTGCCCAGATCTCCATGTTTGACCTATTGCGCATATCTCCGTAGCATAAACTAGCACTTGACTAAGCACTTCAGAATGTAGCTGTCCCAAGGGACATAACACCTGAGAGCTTCCAAATGATGGTCAACCATATAGCAGTTAACAAACATGCCACATTCACAGACCGTGATGTGCCACCGCATAAACACCTGCATAATGATCCTTTACACTTACTTGTCGAGGTCCACAAAAGCACTATCCGTAGGGTCCTTGTTGATGGTGGAGTTGGGTTAAACATATGTACTCTAAAGTTAATCAAGCAACTAGGCTATTCGGAATCAAGCATTGATGTCACAAGGAGAATAAATATCAAAGCTTATGATGAAGAGGAAAGGTCCTCTAAGGGTATTATCATTCTACCTGTTCGCATTGGTCCTGTGGTAAAAAACACACCCTTCCAAATCTTAGACATTGAGTTGGGATACATGTTACTAGGGAGACCTTGGAAACATGAAATGCAAGTTGTACCTTCAACATACCATCAATGCAACAAGTTCCCACACCAGGGAGAGGAGATCATCATAGGGGAGATCCCAATCCCTTCCAATATTATAATGTGGTCCAAATCAACACTGATAATCAGGTACCATCAAACCAAGATGCAAGCATCCCATCCTCTTCATATTTGAATCCCAAGGATGTCACACAAGCAGCAGGAAAGATAGTCATTAAACAAGATGCAAGCATCTCATCCTCTTCATATTTAAATCTTAAAGATACCACATAGAAAGCAGGCAAGATATCCATCACGGATAAGGGCTATGGTGAATACATATATGAAGAAGCTTTTACCATCACGCACATGCCTCAAAGCCCAAGAACTCATGGCATGCCACAACCTATTATTGCAATAGAAACTCTACAGCTGGTTCTATTCATATGTCCACCTACAACCTTTTTCCTATGGGGAGACATAGCGGAAGAAAATCCTTTTGAACAAGACATCAATACCTGGTTATACCAAGATACCCCCGAGACAATTTGACCACCACTACCCTTTTCAAACTATGGTAACCATTACACAATGATATAGAGATTTGGGTACGATGGTACAACTGGGATGGGTGCAAGACAACAAGGCATATATGAATTGCCTCTCTCACCAACCCAGAGAAACACAAGAGGTTTTGGCTATGGAAAACAAAATAATAGTCTTGTGATCCAAGACATTCAAGTCAATCAAGAGCAAATAGAAGAGATGCATCGGGGGCATAATAGAGAGCATGTCCTAATAAGCAACATATTATCGTAGTTGTTTCCCATTGAAGAGGGAACCACACAATCCCAACTAACCCTACACATAGCAATCAATGATAACCAAGGAAGTGACACATCGGATGAACGTTCTATTGAAACTAACTCCCATGAGTATGAGTGGAGATCCCTTCACGACTCTGAACCATCAATCCCATATTTTTCCCCTCAGGCCGACATTATCATAAATCTAGCAGACCTATTTGACCAACTGACCATTACCGAACAACCCTACATAGACAAACATGTCATTTACCAAACCTCAAGTGGTGCGTCCACATCACGGTCAAATTTTGTAGGAACCATATCAGCAGCCCCTTTCAGTCAACCAGAGCCAAACATTCATGAAAGTGTCTGTCTTGTACACCCTAAGCTTATAGAGTGGGATCAACAAGGACCACCTGATCTAGATGTCTTCGATAATGATGAGGGGTGATAGCTCATTTCATGGGACTAAGGGAAGGAATTCCATCAGGAGATCACAAGGTAGGATTCTCCATTAACCTAGATAGAGCAGCATATTTCAGGGAGGAAGCTCCTCTTTCTAGTCCACAAAAGAAAAAAAGAACAAAAGAATGAAAATCTAAAAGAAGACATATCTTCTAGAAAAAACCTCACCGAGTCACTAGAAGATGGAAAGAAAGAACCCCTCCCCTTAATAGAGGAGAAATCAGCATTATTAGTAGAAGAAACAGAGGAAATCAACTTGGGGGATGACAAGAACCCAAAGAACATATACTTGGGGAAATCTCTCACCCATGAGGAGAGAGAACAATTCATCAGTTTCTTCAAGCCAAGAATGATCAATTTTGCATGGTCCTACTCAGATATGCCAGGATTAGATCTAGAGCTAGTGCTACACCATCTCCCATTGCTACCCAACACCAAACCTGTCAAGCAAAAGCTGAGAAAGATGCATCCCCACGTTGCATTTCTAGTCAAAGCCGAATTGAAAAATCTCCTGGATGCTAATTTCATCAGACCTATACCATATGCAGACTGGATATCTAATTTTTTACTAGTTACAAAGCACAGTGGTCAGATACGAATTTGCACAGACTTCAGGGATCTCAACATAGCATGTCCCAAGGATGACTTTCCTTTAGCAAACATTGATATGATAGTAGACCTAACTGCCAGACATAAAATGCTATCACTCATGGATGGCTTTTCAGGTTACAATCAAATAAGGATTGCACCAGAGGACCAACACAAAATAGCTTTCACATGTCCTTGGGGAACATATTGTTGGAATGCCATGCCGTTTGGTCTAAAGAATGCCAGAGCAATATATCAAAGGGCTATGATGACTATATTTCATGACCTCATCCACAAGACAATGGAAGACTATGTGGATGACATACTAGCCAAATATATACTTTGAAAGGATCATCTACAGGTTTTTTGACCCATCTTTGACAGAATGCAGGAATTCAAAGTCCGTCTAAACCCAAAAAAGTGTGCATTCGGTGTCACAACAAGATAATTACTGCGGTTCATAGTATCACACAGAGGAATCAAAGTGGATCCAGCAAAGGTCAAAGCAATATTGGACATGCCTCCACCATCAAACCTTAGACAACTAAGAGGGTTACAAGGAAGGCTCCAATCGATCAGACGCTTCATCGCTCAACTAGCAGACAAGTGCCACCCATTCCAACATCTATTGCATAAAGACATCAAATTCATATGGACAGAGAAATGTGAACAGGAATTTTAGATATTCAAAAACTACCTTCTCAAGTCTCCTATATTGGTACCACTAGTACAAGGTAGACCATTGCTTCTATATATTTCAGTGATAGAATTAGTGTTAGGTGTACTCTTGGCACAACAAGATGATGCAGGAAAAGAGAGGGTCGTCTACTATCCAAGCAGGACTTTGGTTGGATATGAGATAAACTATATGCCAATTGAGAAATCATGCCTGGTAGTTGTTTTCACTTCCCAGAAGCTAAGACACTATATGTTGAGTCACCAAAAAAAATTGGTCACACATATTGATCCTCTCAAGTACCTCCTAAGCAAAGCAACGCTCACTGGACGACTGGCAAAGTGGGTAATGATCTTAAGCGAGTTTGACATTGAGTACGTAGACAGAAAGGCTATTAAAGGACAAGTGATAGCAGGTCAACTAGCAGAGGCACCAATTCAAGACCACCAGCCTATTATCTCTGACTTTCTTGATGAATCTATCATGACACTACAACCGGTGATCGAGGTATGGCAACTTTATTTTGATGGATCTTGTACGAACCATGGTGTGGGGGCAGGGATAGTTCTTATCACTCTAGATCATGATATAATTCCAAAGTCTTTTAGACTTAGCTTCCAATGCACCAACAACATAGCAGAATATGAAGCATTGGTCATCGGTCTAAAGATAGCAATTCAATGGAGAATCAAGAACCTTAGAGTCTTTGGCAATTTGTAGTTGGTCATCAATCAAGTCAACAATGATTATATGACAAAATATGAGAAGCTCGTACCATACATAGCACAGATGGAACAACTATGCACCAAGTTCCATTACATTCTCTTTGAGCAAGTCCCATGAGCACAAAACAAAGTTGTAGATGCGAGGGCTACCATAGAATCACTGATTGATATGCTAGGTAATGAAACAAAATTCTAGTTTCTAGTGGAGAAACTCTTGGTGCCATCACATCAGGCATCTATCACAGAATCAACATGTGTCATTGTTGGTCCTGAATCCCCATGGTACCAAGATGTCTATAGCTATCTCCAAAACAATGTCTTACCTCCCAACTTGTCTAGGAACCAGAGAAAATCCCTCATCCGCCAAGCCTCTAGGTATACCATCCTCTCAACTACTCTATATAGACGAAGTCTAGATGGAACATTACTATGATGTCTCACTTCCATGTAATCCTAGAAAGCTTTGTACGAGGTACATGAAGGAATTTGTGGAACCCATGGAGGTGGCAACAGCTTAGCTAAGAAGATAATCCGCATGGGATACTATTGGCCCACAATAGAGATAGATGCACACAAGCATGTTCAAAGTTGTAGACAGTGTCAAAATCATGGAGACCTCATCCATGCACCGACCCAGGAACTAAATTCTATCACATCACCATTTCCATTTTCAATGTGGGGATTTCACCTAGTAGGAAAAATTACACCTTCTTCAACAAACAGACACAGATACATCATAGCAGAAATGGAGTGCTTCACCAAGTGGGTGGAAGCAATTCCCCTCACTTACATCACTGGAAAACAAATATCGATGTTCATACTTAACCACATCATCTGTCGATATGGGATCCCCCAAACAATCCTGACAGATCATGGTACACCTTTCCAGAACAAGGATGTTGAAGACCTGTGCAAATAGTTCCACATAAAACAAGGGTTCTCCTCATTTTACTACCCTTAAGGGAATGGCCAAGCCGAAGCTACAAATAAAACAATCTTGAAGATCCTGAAGAAAATAGTGAATGAATCAGGGTGAGACTAGCATTTACAGCTTAGTCCCGCACTATGGGCATACAAAAATAGTGTAAGAACACCTACATGAGCCACTCCTTTCTCCCTAGTCTATGGATCAGAGGTGGTATTACCCCTTGAAGTGGAAATCCCATCCCTGAGGATATCATTGAAGAACCTGGTTCCAGATGAATACTATAGAGTGGCAAGGCTTAGTGAACTAGAGTTACTAGATGAAAGAAGGTAGCATGCCTTCGACCACTTACAAGGCTATCAGAATTGCTTAAGAAGGAACTATCACAAGAAGGTGAAGCCATGAAAATTTGAGGTAGGAGACCTTTTCCTCATGGAAAATTAAAAGAATCAAGCAGAGCGAGTCAAACCTAGAAAGTTTGAGCCTAAATGGATAGGACCATTTTTTATTATCAACTCTACTCAGAGTGGGGCATTCATACTAGCAACACCAGAAGGAGATCAGATCCCTGGCTACATCAATAGCATGCACCTAAAGAGGTTCTACCCTTAAAAGTCTCTATGCTTAAGGCATTTATCTACATATCCAAAAAAAAAGTACAAAAGTTACCTTTGTGAAAACCTGGCAATCAAGCGCCTTAGCGACAATAAAAAAAAGAAAAAAAAAAAGAAAAAAAGTAAAGAAAAAACAAAATCACTCTCTTAGTGAAAACCTGGCAATCAGGCAATATTGAGTAGGTACCTTGGTGAAAACCTAGCAAACAGGCGCCAAGTGTTCAAATCTAGCTTCACCATCAATGAGCTCCAAAAAGCTTGAGCACACTTCAAAATGCAAGACTGACTATCCCAAGCTATATTCAGAAGCACAAAATCCCTATGAGCACCAAGCACTTACCCATGGTTAATACTGGTCCACCAGACTAGGGGGCGATTCAAAATGTCCTCCAAAAATCCTAAAAATTGGAAAACTCATCAAAAATCCTAAAAAGATAAAAAATCAAGAGAAAATCAATCTTCATAAAAAAAATTCACAAATTGCAAAAATCCCAAAGAAATAAAACCAACTCGATTATCAAGAGAGCAAGGGGCAAGCATGCCTAATTAATCAAATGTCACAATCATGAGCTTTGCAAATCAGCATTGGGCTCATCTGACACAGCTTTATCAATCTATCAATTCAATCAGCAAGCAACAGGAAACCAAGCCAAACTATCAATTGTCACAATCATGAGCTTTGCAAACAAGCATTGGGCACATCTGACACAGCTTGATCAGCTGCCAACATGATCAAAGCCATAAAATCTCTTCAATTATCACAATCATGAGCTTTGTGAACAAGCATTGGGCACATCTGACACAGCTTGATCAACTGCCAACATGATCAAAGCAATCAAGCCAATCAAGCGTATCCAAAGAGTTTAAGCCAATCAAGAGAATCCAACTGCATTGAGGAATTATACAAAAATATTGACTAGGTCAGTCAAGTCGGTCAGATGTCAGTTTATATATCATGGTTATGTTCTTACGCTACTCCAGGATCCACCATGTGAGGAGAGTAGCTATGATAGATTATGACTTATTTTATTTGATTGATGTCTGTTGAATGTTCACTTCGATTCCAGGGCCATGATGATTTGGGATAAATGTGGTAGGCGTTGTCACTTATCTGGCAGCTGCGCAGTTCCACGATCTGAGCTTAACCCTGGGAAAGAATTGGACATTCCTTCTCTTTTATTTTTCTTGTTTGGTTTATAGAATCAAGAGCTCGCAGCGCTATTCAGATGGACTCTGAGTGTTTTGGAGTTCTATCATGATTTCTATGGTCTTTCCCTTTATGTTGCAAAAAAGAGCTCATGATGCTATCTAGATGGACTCTAGGGGCGTAGGAGTTCTATCTTGTTTGCTTGGCTTTCCCTTTTTGAAAATCAAGAGCTCACAGTGTTATCCATATGGACTTTAGATGCATAGGAGTTCTATCTTGGTTTCCTTGTTTTAGATTAATTTAGAGGACAAGCGGTATCTAGATGGTCAATATCTGGGTGCTTTTGGCTCTCTTTCTTTTCAAACAAGGAACATAGTTGAACCCAGATGGTCAATATTTGGGTGCACTATGGGTCTCTTTCTATTCAATCTCTCTACTCCTTCCGCCATCAAGAAGTCATGGCGGTATCTAGGTGGTATGTGATCTGGATCATTCAACGCTCTTTGGAATTTTAGAAAATATAAAAAAAGATGCAATGATGACAAATATTGGAAACAGGGGCAACGACTTGGGACACTCATCCTTTCTATCAAATCATATCTATCCAAAAATACAAAAAGAACATCCTTTCTATCATTCCATTCTATTAGATCAATCTTAGAGCACATCTATCCAAAACTAACTTCTTTCTATCTAACACATGCATTACTCAGAAATTTTGTGCATGGTAGATTGCATTCATTTATTGCATAAGAAAAATCTAAAACATGTGCATAGTAGATCATATAATCAATGCATCCATCATCAATAACATCATAACTAACATAGGAATGCATTCAT
>MU224790.1:507289-551419 GCA_018584345.1 Thuja plicata
CCCGCCAATACTGAGCATCAAGAACAACATTTTGGAAGGAGTAGAGAGAAACAATAGAAGCTTCAAGCATCATGGGGTTTGCATTTATTTGTTTTCCTTTCTCTTGCTTGTACATTTTATTGATTATGTTTCATTGTTATTCATTTTAGTGGTATTGTGTATTTGATTTGTATCAATTGTGAAACCTTTGCTACTAACCCTTGCCTTTGGAAAGCTTGGGAATCACAGATCACAAACAAAGAGAGGCGTACAATACCTCCATCACCCCTTATCTCAATTGCACTATCATAGCTATATCCTATCTAATTGACCCCTTGGTCTTGATAAAAAATGGAAAAATAAGTTCTTATAAGTCTCTTGACATGTCCATTCTTTTGGAGCGTATGCTTTTTGTGACATCAAGTCATTATCTTATATGATATCCAGGACCACTCAATGAGCCTATATTGCTATATTCTTTTTTTCCTAGCTTGGTTAATCTTGAGGAGACTATCCTTGAGGGTTGTATTCACCCTCTTCATCCATAATTGTCTATTCATATCATCCGTCAGCTTTCTAATACATCTATAATGTCCTACACCTTTCTAGACATTGGGGGCAAACCAATGTGATCTTGCTTGAGAATGAGTAATCTCAAAAAAATCTAAAAAATTGGAAAAAGTCCTAAAAAAATGATCATCTTGGTGAAAACCTAGCAATAGGCGCCTTGATGCATCAATAAAAGAAAATCCAAAAAAAATGAGAAAATGAGAAAATACAAAAAAATTGAAAAATTGAAAAAAAAGATGGCGACACGGACATGCTTACCAAGTTTTCAATGATCACATCATCAAGAAAGACCCCATTTCTTGGGGCATCTTAGCTTCATCACATCACATCAAGTTGATATTATCATAAATCAAAAGCAACGCAGTCAATTGTCTTATACAGTGATGGATACACTCAAAACCAGACAGATCGGTCTTATACAAGTCATTCATTTCTAAAACTAGACACATTGATCAAATTGGCTTCATCGCTTCAAATCAAGTTAATTTCTGCTAAATAGAATCTCTCCCAAGTAGGTGAAGGCCTAGTAAATAGGCACCTCTTGTACTCAGCACTCCATCTATTAATGCTCAGTCTTGGCAATCCTTTGCTTCAGTTTGTACAAAGCTTTTAGTCACTTTCGTGACACTTTGGTTCTTCTAAGAACCATTCTGGCTTGAAACTTATCTAGAGTCATAACCTAGGGGCAATCAAATCAGCTTTTTCCTCGCAATATGATTCAAGTCAGTCATCACCGTTTGCTACTAGGGGCATGGGTCCCAAATTTGATCACATCTTTAGATTACACTAGAGTCAGTAATCTTGTCATTTCTGAAGGACAACTTGCTACAGACACAAATAGGTGTTTCTCAACACCACAATCAGAAGTGTTTCTTAACACTATCTTTGGATGCATCTGTGTTTCTTTACACACATTGGATATCACAAACATAAACAACAGATCGATATTAATCAAACACATCGCACTCACAAGCACAACGGTGTTTCTCAACACCTCATACATATACACATCTGAAAACTTTGAAAATGGTTGCAGTATACTAAACTTCTATTTGTATGATGTCTATTCTCATTGATTTTTGTAAATATTTTATTTTTCTACTGCTTGTTGGTGTGGTCCCGATGATCCAGCAACGTCAAATAAATAGGGTGTATGTGATAAGAGCTCCTGTATTTAGGTAGAAAAGCCTCACATCCCTCGATCATATTTATTTGTACGCCAATGTGAGGTCAAAACTATCTCCTTGACTATTATTGCTCTGCTTTTTTACGCAAGATCATACTCATGGTTATCTTGGCTTTGAATGCCCTGATACAAGTGTACTCTTTCTATATCAAACTAGAAACAATGTTCAGGTCATCTCATCTTTTGTGACTCGATGCTTACGTTAGTTACTCATATCTTATCTGATGAAGTTCATATTCATATTCTTATGGTCGTAGTGGCACCAATAAGGATTGTATAGACTCCAATGTTCCAAAAAATGCTCGATGATGAAAATTTTCAACACTAAATCTCAGTGACTACACCTTAGGTTGCATTCATGTTAGTTTTGTATCTGCATCTGCATCTGCATTTGCATGGTGTTGAAATCAGCATAATATCGATATCTATCTCCAATGTGAAGGATTTGAGGTTCTTATCGATCAATATTCTCATCATCAAGTGGTCACTTGTATGTGAACATGACATCCCTCGCTAATTTGACTGTCCTAATTCCATTTTTGGGATCAAAATCTAAATCTAAATTTGACCACTTGCACAACCAATGGAAATCTCTCATGCTTTTCTTCTAATCAATCTATGTATCTTCTTTTTGATCAATCTCGGTTAAACATGACCTCTCATCAAGTACAGAGATTTTTTCCTGACCACGTGGGACCTATTTCTAATCAGATCAACTTCTTCTTGCATCATGTTATCAATCGAATTGCTTCTCATCACTGGGGCACCTAGCCATATTTCAATTTCTCTCTTGAGGGGGCAGGATCGGGACATCAACATTCCAGTGATCATATCCTCAATCAAAAACCCATTTCTTGGGGCATCTCAGCTTCATCGCATCAAATCAAGTTGAGATCATCTTAAATCAAAGGCAACCTAATCAACGGTCTTATACAGTGGTGAATACACTCGAAACCAGACAAGATCAGTCCTATATAGGCTATTCATTATTGAAACCAGATACATTGATCAAATTTGCTTCATCACTTCAAATCAAGTCAATTTTCTTGCTAATCAAATCTCTTAACAATAATCAGTTTCATCACTTCAAATCAAACTGGTTATTTGTTCAAACTAATCAAAAAGGTTTAAGAGTTCATGATAGATGTTTAGTTTCATCATTTCAAATCAAACTAAGCATTATGTTTTATATCTTTTGATCAATCTTTGTCCAATCAAGCTTGAAGTCAATCTTCTTCTTCAAAAGAATGGTTTCATCGCTTCAAATCAAACTATTCTTGATCTCATCGCTAACAAGCCTTTGAATCAATGCGCTGATTGCACATCAATTCAAAGAGGGGCAAATATAATCACATAAAAATGGTCATCTAAACCCTAGACCCCCAATCTCAACATTTAATCAAGAAACCCTAATCTTGATAAACCCTAAGTCCTAAATCAAACAGGAAATTTTTCAATCTATCAATTTGTAGCTAATATGACCTGAACCCTAGGTCCTAATTATTCATTGTACTTGATTAATTAATTAATTCCTAAAATCATAATACATTGGCAAATAAGCCTTATGTTAATTATTTAATTGATACTCTGATATATTAATAAAACAAAAATTACAAAATTGTCAATTAAGTAAAAAAGGAATTAAATTAATTATAAAAACAAATGTGCATTCAAAATCATTTAAATTATTAAAAATGCATATGACATCATCAAATCCAGTTAACTGATTTATCATTTTGGAAACAATTCAGTTCCACTCAGTTAACTAATTCTCTACTGTTTATCATCTTGGAAACATTTCAGTTAACTGAGAATTGATTTTGAAGTTTCCAAAATAACTGATCAGTCAGTTCAGTCAACTGATTCTCTTAACCAATCATCATTTTTGCACATGGATTGTGCTTCTTCAATTGAATTTGAGCCACTCTTTTTGTTCGATCTCGACTGTCGATTCAAGAGATATTTTTATAAAATAGAAACTCTTTTCCTTCACAAAGGATCCTAATTTTTGCATCGATATTATGTTGCATTTCGCATTCTAGTTTTCTTTAATCATTCTAGCTTTCAATTTGATTAGAATTTAGTTTAATTTTATGTAAATCATGAAAATGTAATCTTAGAGAATATTTCAATTGGTGTTTTAAAATCAATCTTACACATTCAATTGGTGCTTTAAAACTAAATCTTAACTAGAATGGATTAACAACAAATCTGCATCTCGTGAGGCAAATCAAGAACCTGAAGGCCAAGGTGGAAAAGCTGGAGGACACGGTTCATAAGATCGGGGACCAATCTCTGAAGAGTCTCAAAGCTTATACTGGGCAGGTTAAGATTTTAATGGAGAAGCTGGAGCAGGATACTGGAGATAAGGATGGCCAAGTTGTCAAGGATCTAGCTGGCCCAGGAACTCGCATGAGGGATAGGACCAAAAAGATGAGCCCAAGGGAGGAAAAAGAGAAGGACAAAGGTGACCTCAAAATACTATCAATCATATGGAGGTTATGGTGATTCAGGCCCAGGAAATGGTTGATGGCATGTAGCTGTCTTTTCCTGGGCCCTCCCCTTTTTTATGTTGTCCCTGTTGATCATGTTTATCTTTGGGACTGTTTCTAGCTAGTCTGTCTGCTGGATTTTTTTGTCGGCTGACTTTCTTTTTGGTGCCTCAGTACAGTTGTTTCTTTACTTTCTTTGAATATTTGTATAACTCTATTTATAGGTTTTGAGTCCTTATAAAACCTATTTTTACTTAATCAGAACAACAAATCTGCATCTTGCATATCATTTTAGATCATTTAGCATAACTTTTAAAATCCTTCATTTAGGTTATTGGTGTAGTCACTGAGCTTGCGATGACCTGAAAGAAAGCTCATACTCCTACCTACTAGAAGGTAATAGATCAGTTTAGGTTAGCGTAGTTGTTTAATGTTTTTAGGTTTCTTGATTTTCTAACCCGCTAATCATCTAATGATCTATTGAAGTGTGTGTTTTTCATGCAACTTGCAGGTACCCAATTTTCACATGCACAACTACTACCTAGGATTTTTGATGGAGATGCTGGTGTTTTACTAGGTCTAGAGGACATTCAAAGGATACAAGCTATGAGTTCGAATTTGATGAGAGAAGAGGAAGAAAGATCAACTGATGAGTCGCTAGAGTTAGGCCCACATATTACTAACAACGACCTTATTAATGAGGATTCGAATCTTAAAGATCTAAATGTTGTATAATTTGACTTAACATAACATGTATTGTCAGTTAATAGTCTTGACATTGATGCGATGTTGTCCTTACCAAACTCCAAATCATTATCTTTGGTAAACCCAGACTTGATTGATTGGACCAATTTAGATCCTACTCTTATCATGAACTTTCCCAATGACTACACTTTGGTATGTTATCTAAATGCTTGTGAACCTTATCCTTCTTCCACCAATGCAAGGAGTGTGAAAATGACAGAGGAGGATATCAAGTTTCTTATTCAAAAATTGAAAAATAAAAAGAAGAAAAGAACTGATGGTGAAAACCATGTTGTGGCAGTATCAGATTCTAAAAAAGTAAAAGTAAAAGACGTATCTAAAGGTGAAAACCTCTTAGAGGTGCCAAAAGATGAGATTCTTAATATCCTCCCTGAGCACTTTCAAGAAAGATCTTCTATTCTGATAGAACCTACACAACCAGTTAATTTGGGAACAATGGAAGCTCCTCAATTTGTTCACCTAGAATAATCCTTATCAGAAGAAGAAAAGATATAATTTACTAAATTCCTTAAAGAGAAGAAGATCAAATTTGCATGGTCTTACACTGATATGTCTAGCCTTGACCCTGAATTAATAATGCATCATTTATCTATAGCTCCTGGGATCAAACTCATGAAAAAAAAATTAAGGAAAATGCATCCATATGTGGCATTACTAGTGAAAGCAAAGCTGGAAAAACTATTAAAAGTTGGACTCATAAGAGTCATTGCTTATGCAGGATGGAATTCTAATGTGGTACTAGTTTTCAAAATAGATAAATCTATCAGGATCTGCATATACTTTAGAGATCTTAACAAAGTTTGTCTTAAAGATGATTTGCCATTTCCAAACATTGATATGATTATAGATCTCACAACAGGATATTAGATGTATTCTCTTATGGATGGATTCTCAGGCTATAACCAAATTAAGATTGCTCCTAAGGACCAAGAAAAGATAGCATTTACATGTACATGGGGAAATTTTTGTTGGAACGTCATGCCATTTGGACTAAAGAATGTTGGCGCTACATACCAAAGAGCTATGACAACAATCTTCCCTGATATGATACACAAAAACATGGAGGACTATGTGGAAGATACATTAGCCAAGTAAAAAATAAGAAAAACTCATATTGAAGACTTGAGAAAGATACTAAATTGCATGGAACAATTTCAACTCAGGCTTAACCCAAATAAATGAGCATTTGGAGTCCAACAGGAAAAATCTTAGGGTTTATTATATCAGCCAAAGGAATTGAAGTGGACCCTGAAAAGGTAAAAGTTATACTAGAAATCTCACCTCCTTGCAATATCAGTCAAATGAGGATGCTTCAAGGAAGACTGGATTCCATCAGGAGATTTATGTCACAACTAGCCGATAGAGCGCAACCTTTCACAAAACTTCTACATAAAGGTGTTACTTTCAAATGGGATGAGTATTGTGAAAACAACTTCAAAGAACTAAAGGATTACTTGGATACTCCTATTATTATGACACCTATTCATGGAAAGCCACTACTCCTCTATATCTTAGCTATGACTACATCGCTTGGAGTATTACTCGCACAGAAGGACGAAAACAAAAAGGAAAGAGAAATATATTATATCAGCAGGACCTTAGTGTCTTATGAACTTGATTACAGTGTTATTTAAAAATGTTGCTTAGAATTTTTCTTTGCATCCAAGAAATTGAGACACTACATGCTCTCACATACAGTGAAACTTATTGAAAAAATAGATCCTCTCAAATATCTCCTGAGTAAAACAACATTGACAGGAAGAATAGAAAAATGGGTCTTAATTCTAAGTGAATTTGATATTGAGTATGTGGACATAAGGGCTATCAAAGGACAAGTCCTAGAAGATCAACTAGCTAATTCACCATTGCAAGATGATACACCTTTGGTAATTGAATTTCCAAATGAAATGATCATGCACTTAACTGAATATCTATGGAAGATGTATTTTGATGGTTCTTTCACACAACAAAGATCTAGAGTAGGGATTCTATTTATCACTCCTCAAGTCTATAAGATACCCAAGGAATATAAACTGATGTTTCCATGCACAAATAACATATCAGAATATGAAGCTTTAGTAAATGGACTCAAGCTTGCTATGGAGTGGAAAATTGTAGAGTTACATGTGTATGGTGACTCTCAGCTCATTATCAACCAAGTAAATCGATATTATCAGACTAAAGATGAGAAACTAATGCCTTAGAAACAACTGATTGAATACTTGAAAAATTACTTTGTCTTCGTAACATTCCAACAAATACCAAGAGTGGAAAACAAAGCTGCAGATGCTATGGCTATGCTAGCATCCATGCTACAACTGAAAGAACACGAATTATGCTATGACTTCTTGGTGGAAGAATTATCCTTTCCAGCCTTTGATACACCTGAATCCCAAGTGATTTTTGCATTAAATACCCAAGACCAATCCCGATATGCCAAAATAATTTCTTATCTTACTGACCAAACCTTACCCAATGGCCTATCAAGAAATGAAAAACAAGTTTTAATTAGGACAACATCATGTTATGTCCTCATCACTACTAACTTATATAGATGAGGTCTTGATGGTATGCTTCTTAGGTGTTTAGAACAAGAAGAGTCTGACCGCGCATTAAAGGAGGTTCACGAAGGTGTATGTGGATCACACTCAAATGGATTTTCATTAGCTAAGAAACTATTAAGAGTTGGCTATCATTGGCCCATAATGGAAAAACATTATGTCACAAATGTCAAATTCATGGAAACCTTATCCATGCTCCATCCAGAGAACTCATACCTTTAATAACACATTGGCCATTTCAGCAATGGGCCTGATCTTGTTTGACAAATCTATCCTAATTCTTCAAGTGGACACAAGTACATCATTACACCCACTGAGTATTTAACTAAGTGGGTCAAGGTCATGTCGCTAATCAAAGCCGCTGGCAAATAGGTTGCTATGTTCATCTTGAACTACATCATTTGTAGGTATGGGATACCCTCTTCTATTTTAATAGACAATGGGGGTCAGTTCAAAAACCAAGACATTGAAGACCTTTGTACACAGTTTCATATCACTCAGTATTGTTCTTCAATCTATTATTCTCAAGGTAATGGACAAGATGAGGCATCAAAGAAATATATCTTAAAAATCTTACATAGAACTGTGAGTAAGTTTGGTAGAGATAGGTATTTGCAACTAAATCTGGCACTATGGGCCTACAGAACAAGTATCTAAAAACCAAATGGAGCCACACCATTTGCTCTAGTCTATGGCATAGAAGAAATGCTAACCATTGAAGTATAAATTCCATATTTGTGATTATCTCTCCAAGGTCTTGTTACAAATGAACAATATCACATTGATAGGGTTCATGCACTAGAATTACTTGATGAGCGCAAGCAAAAAGCATTTGATCATCTCAAAGTGTACCATAAAAGAATGTCAAAAGGGTACAATAAGAAGGTAAAACCATGACAATTTCAAGTGGGGGATCTGATTCTGAAAGAGAATCCTAAAAACCAGTCGAATAGAGAGAAAAAAGGCAAGTTTGAACCCAACTGGCTGGGGCCTTATATCATTACTACAACCTTTGGGACTTGATCTTATCATTTAGCTACACCTGAGGGAGATTTTCTTCCTAATCCCATAAATACCCTACACTTGAAGTGGTTCTATGCTTGACATCTAGCTGACAGAGCCCATGCAGTGAAAAGTTCTCATAAAATACCAAAAAATCAAAAAAATGATCCTGAAGAAATCCAAAAATAGTGGAAAAAGTCCTGAAAAAAAGGTATCCTTGGTGAAAAACTAGAAAACATGCACCTTGATAATAACAAAAAATAAAAAATAAAAATAAAAGAATTAAAAATTTGGAAAAGAGAAAAGGTATCCTTGGTGAAAACCTGGCAAACAGGCATCGTTTGTACTCTGTGCTCCATCTATCAATGCACTGCTGATACTAATCCTTCATGATCGCACCTGGGATTTTGGTTCACTTTGATTCCTTACAAATTTCATATCCTTTCCTAGGATTTGTCTACATTTTTGTCTTAGGAATAGTCATTCTGCACTGGAGGCATATTTTCTAGCTTGTTCAGTCTCCGTCTGCTAGGTTTTCCTAGGTTTCTGTCTAGGATGGTTTACCTCTCAAAATAGTATTTCTCAATACTTGCATCAAAAAGTCACTATCACAAACAAGGGTGTTTCTTCAACACCACCTACATGTAACAGACATCATACTAGTGTTTCTCAACACTTTAAACACAGTTTAATGGAGCTAGTATTTCTCAACACTTTAATCACACTAGTGTTTCTCAACACTTTAATCAACTAGTGTTCCTAAACACTACCTTGGATTGAAATTGCTGACAAACTTAATTTCATATACTCATATATGAAAAACATATTGCTTGATTCAAAGTTTTGATTGATGAATCTCTACTGTGCTTGAAAAATGAATCAACTGTATTTATCAATACTACTTAAACACATAGACTGATCTTGGATTGATTATGACTCTTTTATGATCTGATGATGTTTCAAACTAGGGGCATGTAAGAAGATATGAATTTTCTTTGATTGATTATCAATTGGTGATTGTTATTTCTTCCAAGTTACTCCATGACATCTATTCAAAGACAAAGAGTCGCAAGGACAGGGAGAATAATATTTTATTGGTTTTTCGTGTATGGTGATTTTTTCAATGATCCTATAAATTTCACCTAGCTTGGATGTTTATGGTAAGAGCTGCCAACATGAGTGGATAGCTGCATATATCTTGATCCTAGTTATGTGTAAACTACAGTGAGGTTGAACCAATTTCCTTGTTTGTTTCTAAATCAGATTCTAAGTAACATGTACAACACATTATGTACCTAAGGATATGAATATTGAAGGTCATTGTGGGTCACATATATTACATTACAAATGAAAAGAAGATTATTCTCAAAGAAAAAGGAGATAAGTGACTAGTCATCCTGGCCTCTATGCCTTGATGCTTACAGTTTATTTCTGACATTGTATGCAATACACAGAGTATTCACAATTTCATAATATCTTGTGGGTATTAGTGACAGTTGTACTATCAGATGATGTCCATTACAAAAAACACCCAATGATGATAAAAATGCTATAATGTATACAAATCATTAACAGTCCTAAGATTCTGCATATAGACGCATTTATAGATTGCGTGATTCTTTTTTTAGAACAACATAAGGACTTGAGCTCAAAATGATTTCCTGGTTCATTTGAAATCCAAGTTAAATACATACTCTATATTACTGATATTAATGTCGTTGCATATCCATGGCATAAATTCTACATTCATAAATGAGAAAGAAAAAAATACAAAACAAAGCATTCAAGCATTGGATTTATTGCTACATCCTAAGTGCATCCATACATATATCTGCATAAAGAAAATCTCAAAAACATATATTTGGATATTCATCTAGAACCATTGAAACACATTTATATATCAATAATAAATTAAAGAGAATAAATGATGTCATCACATGAATCTATTCCAACTCCTCAAGAGATGAAGTACATAATCACATGTGCATCACATCTAAACATCTATCAACACAAGAGAACCCATGAACATATCAAGATCAGGAACAACTATCTCAGATATATCAATGATGGAATAGATAAAAAATGTAGAATTATCTCTAAAAGAGTATAAGTGTGATCAGTGTGAAACAGATATACATGTATAAGAGTCTATAGTACAATGAATGATCACAACAAGATCAATATATACAAAATGTCTCAAAATATCACAAAGATAGTATCAAGTCTGACTGCCACCCTCTCCCTGATCTAGAGGAGGAGGAGGTGGTACAGGATGAGATGGTGGAGGAATCACTCCCTCATACTATTGTGCTACTCAAGAATAAGAAGGAGCTCTTTGTCCCTATGTAATAGACACATAATATAAACCAAAGTAGTACGCAGCTCTCTGACCCTGATGTGTCATTATGCAGGCCTATGTATCTCACTCTGCTCTGAGCATATCACCTTGTTGATCTCTCTCTACTCTCAAATGCTCAAGATGGCTATCTCTATTAGCCATTAAATCCTCTAAAGTGGTGATCCTATCTCTAAGCTACTCATGCTCTTGCTGACACTGAGATAAAGCATCACCTTCCCTACCAGAATCTCTACCTATATCTTTAGATGGATCTTGTCCACTGGGTACCTATCCTGGTGGTCTTTACTACTGTTGTTGCATATCTATGGTCAGTAATGGACTTGGATCTCTCTATGGAGGTACAAACCTAAAGTGAGTCCGTCTGTCACTTCCACTGGTGCCCTCTCCGCTACCACCCACTGCACCACCACCCCTAACATCCCCATCATCATCTCCATCTTTTTGGTCATGTCCATGACCTCTGTCCAGAGGAGGGTGCCTACCATCTCTCCCTCCATCTCTCCCTCCATCCCTCCCCCACCTCTCTATTCTCTCTGGGCTCCACCTCTACCTCTAACAGGTTTGTCATCATCCATATCATAATCTAAATAATCCTCTATTTGAGGAGTTATCTCATCAGGTGTTGTGAATCTTGAAAATAGATATTGTAACATTTAGGCAAGGTAACCATCAGTGCAACCTGCATCAATAACCTATAGAAGGTAGTCCCATCCAACTGTGACCATATAACTAATCATGTGCTGAGTGGTATCATATACTAACTGTGCTCCCCACTGTGGATCCTCATCTTGAATACAAGAATAAGCAGTCAAATCTTGTGATTGACCCTGTACATGGCCATACTATCTCAGAACTTGTGTCACCAGGAATCTCTCTACAATATATCTGGTATGACCAATCAAATACATGCTCTAAGAGAATTATGACATCTGCCACCTATTCGAGGCCCAATCCTCACAATCCAAATATGGTTGCCAAATCACAACAGTCATATCATCGAACAATCGGTGCCAGTATTCTACCTTTCCCAGATGGGGCTGTTGAATCAATCCAAAATACATATAAACATAAGGCTACTGAGATGCTCATTGCCTATCTACTATCAGTCGTGTCATAGGGATATGCTCCTAGACCCAGATCTGAAAAAATAGAATCCCTACAGTCATACTGTGGGAGTACTCATAGACTATCTCATAGAGCTCTTGATATATGTGTGCTAATATGCAGCCACCCCTGTCGAATCTATGGGATTATACAACCATATGCTCTAGTGTCTCTACCTAGCTGCACATAAAACCATGTTGTCCTCTATCAGGCATGAGGGTACCTCCAATCAATTTGGCTAGATATATAGGTAAATGATCATAATTATCACACATATAATCCCACGTTTGATAGTGATGAACTATGGTCTGATCTCCAAAAAATCTCTGGGCTGATGCAATAGCTATCATAGAACAAGCCTCAAAATGTACCTATCAACCCATCACTAGAATAAATAATATGTGCCACACATCCTTAGGTGTGACTATCATCTCACCGGTTAGGAGATGAAAGGTGTTGTGCTATGAATTCAATCTCTCAGCAAGCGCAGTCAACAACCCCCGATTACCCTGATATCAGATAAATCTATAAGTGAAGCTAATCCTACATGGGCTACGATCTCTAGCTCTACATGTGTCAATAATCAAGACAATGTACGGACTCATCCTGGGTAAGGTCCTCAAAAAGACACTACCTAAAAATCAATCTGTCAATAGAAAGCAAATACCGGTTCAAGTCAACATTATCTCTAAGGCAACTATGCAAAAAGGCTATCAGTTAAGTTTTTTTGGTCTTTAGAAGGAGAAAAATAGTAAAAATCAAAAGAAAACTAACTCTTACACCAGAAAAAACTTTGTCTTTATGTGGTGCAATCCTTTATACTAGATGTGATACTTGATTTCCCAGATACGATGGGGCATCCAAGAAATGATCATGTTTTGACAGGATGCAACACGGGTTGCGGGGTGCGATCCTGTTTCCACAAGACGCGAACAAATTTGAAGGTTGACAAATTTTACCCTATGCGACACAGGACTTCCTAACAGGGTGCGATCCCAAATTTACGTGATTCAATGCAAGATTTTGTGTAAAAATAGGATGCGACATAGGATTAATCGGACGCGATCCCATACACGGCGTGCGATGCAAAATAGAAAGCTTCATAACGTTTGCAAAAAATGGAAATTGAAAACATGGAAAAGTAGGTTTTGAGGTACTCACTGGTGGTATGGAATCATCCAGGCACTGATGTCAATGGGTGAGCTCAAATCGATGCTTCTCCATGGGGACAACCATCTTCTCTATAGATCTCTAAATTTACTAAAGACAAAAGTGAAAATGAATGGGTAAAAAGTAAATTTTGGGATATATATTGAACTTTTGAGTTATTTCAGAGCTCCAAAATTCCTCCCAAACTATCAAAATAAAATTGTGTTCTTCTCTGATCTATCAGGAACAAAATTGAATGCGCAGACAATGTTTTCCACAATATGCTACAGATTTTACGACAGCTTCACCAAAATACAGAATTGCTATACATGTTCCAAAACTAATTGGCAGGATTTATGCAATCAATTTTATGGGTTCTCTATCATCAAATGGGACATTTTTCATCAAAATATTGGCCGCACACCATTTTCTTAGACTTAGAACTCGTATGTTAACATAGTTAACTTGGTAAAATTTTGTTTTCTCTTAACACCTTCACTTCTTCATTTCTTCTAATTGATTCTTTCTCGATCCAATCGATCAATTCCAATGATATATCATTCTGCAGAGGGATTTTATTCTTTTTCCTTTGATTTTCTTCCTAAGGGGGCATGATCACACTTAAATCAACCAAATTATTGCTTAAAAATCATTAAAACAACTTCATCCTCAAAAGACTAGGGGCATGATAGTTTCCTTCGATCAATTCCTAACAGCTTCATACTAACCTTCGTTTGATCAAGTTCAACGTCAGTATTATCAATTCTCGTTTGATCAAGTTCAGAATTGGTATCTTCAAGATCTTTGTTGACCTTTGTTCGATCAATTTCAAATTCAATACTACCATTCTTAGTTCAATCAAGTGCGAGACTGATCTCATCAGACATATCATTCAATCAAATGCAAAATTCTCAAACTTTCAGAAGTCAACATCAATCGTTATTTGAATCAATGCGCTGCTCGTACATCAATTAAAAGAGGGAAAAATGTAACCACCCTAATTTGGTCTTCTCTGACCAGAGACCCTATTTTCCTTAATTGTGATCATACCCCTAATTATATCAAGATAATTCTTCAATTAATTGGCATAATTCATCTAAATCAAATTTAATCTCCTAAGTGATCTTATCACTAATTTACATTAATTTATTTAGCCAATTAAATCAAATCAAATCAATTAAATAAAAAACAAACAAATACATGGCTAAGGTTATTAATTAAAAGGAATTAAATAAAATCCTAATTACATCTCCTCAATTGCAAAAGGGGAATCAATTCCCTAGCCAATGAGAGTTAAATCACTTGGATCACCTCACATGGATCACCAAAGATTCAATCTCCACCTCTCTTCACAATTCAATCCTAACCTCTCATTCCTCAAATTATTTTATAAATGGAATGAATTTTGAGCTCAATGGGCCCCTAATTTTAGAATTTCATTTTGCAAAATTATTATGTCCTTATTTCTTAATGCATTTTAGCTCAAACATTTAGAATTGTTATAATATTTCAATTGTAGCTCTAAAATGAACTTTGATTGAGAATTTAGCTTGCATTTTAGTTAAATCTTCCATTCTAAGAATAATGTTATCACTGATTTATGTATAATCTGAGGGAAATTATAGCATATTTCATACTCTTCTTAGATAGGGAGAAATATGTCAATTTTGGTGATTGATATGTGTTCTAACTCTTATATTTCATGTTACTTCACTAATGCAATGACATATTGAAGTGTTGTGTTGTAGCTAGCAGATCCACAAAATACACACACAAGGTCAAGAACCCTCTGGCTTAGGGCAGGAAAAAAAAACACAATATTTTTTCACATGACTGCTATGAAGCATAAGGTAGTTAATAGAATTTCAATATTGATTATTAATGGAAACATTGTTAGGAAAGAAGAGGACATCAGAAAATAAATTCTTAGCCACTTTTCCTCCCTCCTCTCAAGGGAGGATAACTTGCTCCTTTCAGATCAAGATAAAATCATGTCTGCAATATTGCCTTTGATTGATGTAGGAATTAATGCGAAACTTAAAACTATCCCCTTGGATAATGAAAATAAGTTGGCTGTATTTTATTTTGAAAGTGAGAAGTCCTCTGGCCCTGATGGATTTCCTATGGTCTTCTTTCAACGGTACTAGGAAATTTTAGGGAAAGATGTGATTGTTTCAGTCAAAAATGTTTTTAGAACTAAAATACTCCTTAGGGAACTCAATGAGACCTTTCTGGTTCTGATTCCCAAAAAACTCAGAGCCAACATAGTTGATGCTTTTAGACCGATAAGCCTCTGTAACTCCTTGTATAAAATCATTTCAAAAGTCCTAACTTCAAGGATTCTATCGATTGTGCCTTTGATTATTTCACCCTAGAAAAATGGCTTTGTCCCTCGAAGACAAATCCTGGACTCAATTATTGTTTCTCATGAAAACATTCAATACTTGGAGGTGGCCAAGAAACAAGGCTTCCTTATGAAGTTGGATCTCTCAAAAGCGTATGATAGGGTGGACTGGAACTTTTTGCTAAAAGTCCTCCATTCTTTTGGTTTTGATAAGGGAGAAACCAAATTAATTATGTAGCTAGCCACTACTATGTATTCCTATGTCATTATTAATGAGGTATTGGCCATTTTCTTTAAACTAACAAGAGGATTAAGACAAGGTGATCCTATCTCCCCTATCCTCTTTTCTATCCTAGTAGAATTTTTGTGAAGGTATATTAATAAATTTGCGGGAGAAGGCTTAATTTATGGTCTCTAACTATCTTCTGCAAGATTTGTCTGCTCCCATGAGAAATTCATTGATGATACCCTCATTATGGGGAATGCTACTGTTAAAGAGGCTAGAAACTTGAAGAAAGCACTATCCATGTATACCTTGGCCTCTGGCCAACTTATTAACTGGAACAAGAGCTCTATTTTCTTTATCAACACACTTGAGGTGAGACAAAGAAAAATATCTAATAGTTTGGGATGCAATTTTGGTGCTTTGCCTTCATTCTATCTTGGCCTTCCGTTGTGTTCTAAAGTGCCAGATAGCTTATGGCACTCTATCATCGACCAATTCAACAAGTTGGCTAGTTGGAAAGGGACCATTCTAAGAAATACTGGAAAAGTCCAACTCCTGAAATGGACCTTGCAAAATCTCCCAGTTTATGCCTTGAGTCTCTTTAAAATCCCCCATTAATTTTCCATTATTATTGAAAGAATCTAGAAAATATTCTTGTGGTTAGGGGTGGAAGAAAATAAAATACTAAGTCTGGTGGTGTGGGAAAGTGTGTGCAAACCCAAAAAATTTGGGGGTCTTGGTTTGAAATCTATTAAAAATGTCAACAAGGCCCTTCTTTCAAAACAACTGTGGAGAATATATGAGATAAAGAAAGAATGGAATGTGATCATTAGAAACAAATATCTCTATAACTCCAATTCTCTGGAGAATTTCCGCACCGCTAGAGATAATTTGCATGGATCTTATATATGGAACAACATAAGCACCTCAAAAGAGATAATTACTAAGGGAATGAGGTGGAATATGGGGGATGGTAGGAAAATTGATTTCTATGAAGATAGTTGGTTACAAAAAGACCCCCTTTCTAAAAACCAAGACTGGAAACAAGCTATAGAAAGATGTAAACAAACTATTGGAGAAAAAGTTAAGGACTACTAGCATGGTAATTAATGGATAAATTTGGGAGACATTGACAGAAGGCTCTTACCCCTCCAACTTGATCTACAATCTTGGTTTGTTGAGGATAGACCTGGTTGCAGGAAAGTTTGGTATAAATTTCTCATTCCAAAAGTCAATTTATTTTTCTGGCTTTTATATAAAAATAAACCCCTAACCCTAGATAACCTTAGTAAAGGGGTCTCTTTCTTCCTATTAGATGTTTTTTGTGTATGGAGGAGGTTGAATCTTGTAGCCATATTATGAATGCATTTCCCGTATACCCATAAGGTTTGGGAGATCATCTTGAGAAAATAGAATCTTTTTTGGGTTTTCCTCTTCTTTGGCAGGATTTTATGAATCAATGGAGTTGTCCCCTATTGAATAATATGGTGAAATAATTTTGGAGACTTCTCCTTCCCCACTTCTACTAGCGTATCTAGAAGGAAAGAAATAATAGATTTTTCTGGGAGAAATTATCCAAACCTGAGGTTGTAGGCAATCAAATTTGTAGAGGGTTGGAGGACAATTTCAATTCAATGATTAACAACAAACTTCAGATGATTTATTCCCTATAGACTTTGGAGAACATCCAAAATTGGCATTTCAACACTACTTCTATCAATTCTCCTCATCCTAGAACCAATACTCGGTGGACTTCCCCCATTGGTGAAAGGGTCAAAGATAACTTTACAGGGCTACCAAAGGCAATCTGGGAATGGCTGGAGGAGGTGGTATAATCATATATGGGCATGGTAACTATGTGGCAGAGGTGACAGTCTCTTTGGGTCTTCAATCCAATCATAGATCTAAAGCTATGGGAACCCTTAATACTATTATGCTAGCATAAGAGTTGGGGTGTAAAAAAGTGTGTCTGGGGGGAGATTCCTTAAATATCATCAATAATATCAAAGGACTAAGTAAACCCTTGTGAACTATTAATCACATCATATATAATATCAACAACATTGCCTGTAAATTTGAAAGAATCTATGTGACCCATAACTATCGTGAAGTTAGCCAGGTAGTACATGGGTTGTTCAACATAGGTGTTAAGAATGACATCATCAACAAGTGGATTAGAATGAATAAAATTAATGATGAAATAAATAATCTCATTAATCATGAAAATATCAACCAAAAGGAGGGATATATTAGATATAATGATGACAGGGCATGATTTGGATCAGAGCTTGAGTACTTTTAAGTCAAAGTGGCAAGTGATCTATAGTGACATTAATACTTGTCTTGTCATGCACACTTTGTGGGTGTTCAAGACAAATTAGGAGCTAATTTTTTTTATTTTTGTGCTTGCGATTTTAGTCTGAGAAATTTGGAGCCAAAAAATTATGAGGGGAAGTAGAGTAACTGTTTTGGTGAGGATAGTTGCATGAAGGAAGAACAAGAGATGGGAGGCGATCTTTAGAGAGAGGAACCTGCTGAATGCAAATGGATCCAGGAGAAGGAGGTGTGGAGAAAAATAAAGAAGGGAAAAGTTACTAAGTATCTTAGATATCTGCATGGTAACAAAAAAGAGATTACCAAAGAGTTTGTTGCGGGTTGGGAGAATGACAAGGTAAATTTAGCGGGTAAATCTTTCCCTCTCACTTTAGATCTCATTGCTGAAATTATGGGTTTGCCTCTTGAGGGCATTAACTTTTCCAAAGATAAAAAGACTGGGAACACGGCTTATAAGGATTTCCCCAAGACATATGAAGAAAAGTCTCTACTTGTTAAAGGAAATGTTGATTATGTTAATATTAATAACATTAAGCTCATTTGGGAAAAAGTGCCTAGGGTCATAATGGAATACTTTACCCTAGATGGTAGATTTACTAGAGTTTATCTTGATTCACTTCCATCATGACTCTAGGTTTTCTTTTCCTTACTTTCTCTTGAGCTCCCTCAACCAGAGCATCACAGACCACAGAGTTAAATCAAGCCCGGTGCTCTACGAGGGTCTTATTTTTCTCATTGCAGACTACACATGTGATAATATTATAGAGCCGATTCCTAAGATGTGAGATCTCAAAAGAGGAATATTTTGAATCCAACGTAGACAAGAAGGCTAATCTGTCTCCCAACAAGAAGACTAGAAAGGGTGATTTTGGTAAAAAAGAGGTTATGCCTTCCATTTTAGATGAAGAAAAAGGTATGATTTTGGAAGATGACAATGCTTCTATTTATTCTAAGGATGAATCTTTGGAGAGAGGTGAGTAGAGAACTATGGAGAATCCTGAGAAGAACAAAGCTTTAAATGATGCGAATGAGAAAAAGTTGGAAGCTGGAAAAGGTATTGAAGGTGACTTTGTCAAAGATGTTCAAAAGGAAATTCCAGATGAGATCATTAACCCTATCAATACAATTATTCAAGATTATAAGGAGGAAACCCACATGGGCTCTTATGAGGTTACTGAGGAAGGAAAAGTGGAAATGGAGAAAACTGACAAAGAAGCAGAAAATGAGGTGTTTATTGGGGATGAAGTTAGGTTTATGGACATGGATACCCAAGAGAACAATGGTTATGATAACACCCATGTGGAATCCCTTGCAACATTAATAACTGGAAGGATGACTCCAATCCACCAGATAATCTGACTAGAGAATAAAATATGGAGAAGGAGGATTATAGGCAAAATCATAATAATGCTAAGGAAGCCATTTTTGAACAAGACTTCAACACAGAAAGGGTTACAAACATGAGGGTCCTACAAGCCACCATAAACAAGGTCATCTGTGCATTAAACATAGACAAGTGGTCATTCCATGATATTCAAGATCTGTGTGTCAAACACAAAGCCCTAGATGCGAGGACTGATGTGCTAGAGGAAACAATTGATAAGATGAGGAATGACACAACAATGTTCAACAAAGGTGAGAATGTTTTTGCTGAAGTAATAGAGAATTCTAGTTGGCTGGAAGACAATATTAATAGTTCCATTGAAAGTAAGATAATCCCTATCATGGAAAAAGTTATCAACAATGACATTATTCTTAGGAAGCTGCTAATTATGAACAACATGGGCATGAAATCTATGATTGATAATCTCAAAGCCCTATATGCCATGCTGGAGGGAAATAACACTGACAAAAAATCAATCAAAATTGATGATGAAGGTGGGAGTCAGGAAATTCAGACCTCATGCCTAGGTATAAGGACTAGATCAACCACTAAAAAGAAAACCATCCCCCAGTCCAAAGATCTTACTAGCTTGAAGGAGTCAATCCTAAACATGCAGATTCAACTAGCGAAGTCTAAAAAGTTTCTTAAGACACTAGAGTGATTGCATAAATGGAGGGTTTTTTTCTTTTTTCTTCTGGGAGGTTTCCTATTTTGCATGGTCCTTTTTTGCGTTTAAATCTTACATTGTAATATACAAGGTTGTGCCCCTATTTTTTTATTGTCATTTCTATTGGCAGTATTTGTTTTTTGGTGGCACTTTAATACTGTTTCTTTTCTTTCTATTGTAAAGGGTTTGTGGCCCCTTCAAAATCTTGTTGTTACCTTAATCAAAAATAATGTATATACATAAGAAATCAATTGATGATGAGATCATGGTCATGGTTAATTTAAGGTTATCATTTTGATATAGGTCAACCACCCTGGGTTACATGTTATGGACCATAACAATCTGGAGAATGTGAATTTTCAAGTGGAGGAACATGGAGGTGTGAATATCAAAGGAGAAGATAATGATCCCATGGAAGAAGATGATCTTGTGACAAAGAACACAATTGAATAGGATGGTATTGTCGCAACTGATCATGTACTAGAGAACATGATTGAAGATGATAGTATTGGCACAACTGATCATGATGATGAAGATGACCTTGATTTACCTATACTTTAGAAGGCATACATGCCCCTATAGAAAGGCTCCCAAAAAAATGTTCTCTCCTCTGTATTTCTATTGGTGAACTTCAAGGTTATGAAATGTTTATCCAACATAGCAATCTTACGCATGTTAAGGTATATCATATATGTCATTTTTTTCATCTATTTTAGTCATAATTTCCTTATAGCTAACAAATGGTGAATCATGTACCATTAATATTATTTTGTTAGGAATAACAGTCCACAAGCACAATAGAGAGGGGGGTGCTCCAATTGTGATACAGAATATTAAACTTTAAACTTTATAAACCAAAACTGCAATGCAAATGATAACACAGTAAATGCCAACATAATAACATAATACTTTTTGTCGAGGAAACCATGTTAAAGGTAAAACCCCAGTGGGAATTAACACCTACAAATAATGTACTAAGAGTATTGTATCCCTGTTAAAAGATTTAGCCATGTTAGGAGCTTATTACAACATTATAGTAAATAGGCCCTGTTAGGAGATAGACCATGTAAGGAATCAAGAAAAGTAGTAGGCTCACTGCCCAGGCACACTTCCCAAAGAATTTTAAAGCCACCCTCAAGGATTCATAATTTGAATACAAGTGTATATAGGAAATATACAATCCAGTGAACTGTCTGATAACAACTATCTTTGCTTGGTCAGTTCCAATAACGTATTCTTATCACAAACTCTGCTCTACATCCAATAGAAAAACAAGCCTCAGATTACACATCTCTTCCTTTTCAATCTCTTCCACATCTTTCCAAAATAAAAGATTACTCATATATACCCTATTACAATAATTCATTAGGTCGGCCAATTAAGCTTTCCTAATACACAAATAATTAATTAGGTCGGCCAATTAGGCTTTCCCAATATACAAAGAATTATTTAAACCCTTTCTAAGATACACACGGTACCTATAACAAGAAAATATCAATTACAATCCATCATTTATATTCAAAGATCCACAATCCACACTCATAATTCATAATACATGCTACATGTCTGAAGTTGACCACCAGAATAGGTCTTCTCTATAATACATGTCATAGTTGATGTGACCAGTACTTTCACAACAATCAATCATTAATGAACATTCTTTAATGTTTTATCAATCATCTCATAAGATCACGTCTAGTGAAACATCTTCATCTGTAAGATATACACAAAATACATAGACCTACTTTGTCAAGCATTACTGCCACGGTCCAGAAACTAGTCTTCACTAAATTATCTGTAACATCACCAATGTATAACCTCAAGTCAAGAAAAATAAGGAATAATTTCATCACACATTTTTCATCATATCCCTATCTTTGATCATACTAAAACATCTGTACAATGTATGTACACTTCAGTCAGTCAAATAAGCAGTTTGTTCTCTCTACATAAATATATGTTGACATCAGTGACACAACATGAATATCAACAACATGAATAACATCCAAATCTAATATCATCCAACAATATCTCCCTTTGGCATTGATGGAAACATATGAGAAAATCCATCAACCCAAAAAGTACTCTCTCAATACAATCTTCTCAATATCCTCAACACAAATCTCCCCAAAATAGTAGGGATTTTCACATAGAATCTTTCCCCCTTTGGCAGCAATGGCAAAGGGTGCCATAACTCAACTGTAATATTTTTTAAGTTGTAGCTTTTTCAAATCTTCATGTCTAATAGTTAGGTGCAAGATCACCCAAATGTGCTCTATAGTTTCCTGCAATCACTCCCCCTGAGGAGTAGATCCATACATCAAGTCCAGAAAATGATATAGCTCTGAAAGCCACTGGACTGATGCATATCTTGCATCAATTAATTTTCACAAGGAGTGGCTCAGACCCCAATCATGCTTCTAAGATACTCAAAAGAATCTTTTGGCAAAGGTTTTGTAAATATATCTTCTATCTATTCCTTTGTGCTAATATACTCTAGTTTAATCTCTTTCTCTGCTACCTTCTCCATCAAGAAATGATACTTAATAGAAATGTGTTTATTCTTTGAATGCATTACAAGATTCTTCAACATATTCACTATGCTAGTGCTATCACAATGGATAGCCATTGACTCTTCATAAATTATTCCAATTTCCTTTAGCATTTGTTTCATCCAAACAACTTGTGTGTAATTTATTGCAGTAGAGACATACTATGATTCATTTGTAGATTGAGAAATACAGTTATGCTTCTTACTTAACCAATAAACCAACCTTTTCCCAAGGAAAAATGAACCACCAATTGTACTCTTTCTATCATCCACATTACCTGCCCAATCAACATCAGTATAAGCTTGCAAAATAAAGTCATCTAATTTTTGATACCATAATCCATATTTTTTTGTTCCTTTCAAGTATTTGATAATTCTTTTCATAGCAGCAAGGTGTGTCTCTTTAGGATCTGCCTGATATCTTTCCACAATTCCAACTTCATTGGTAATATCTGGTCTAGTATGAGTTAGATATTGTAGACCACCAATCATAGATCTATACTTTTTCTGAAAATTACTTTGAATCTCATCATTACTAGTCAGTTTGTATCTAGTCACAATAGGTGTTCCAACAAGTTTACAATATTCCATTCCAAACTTATTCAGTATTTTCTTAAGATACTTGGTCTGAAATATAAAAATACCATTATTACTCTAATCGATTTGCAAACCAAGAAATAATTTCATTTCACCAATCATTGACATATCAAATTTATTTTCCATTTCTTTAGATAACTTCTTACTCATCATATCATTGCCTCCAAAAATGATATCATCAACAAAAACTTCTATGATTAAGATTCCATCTTCATCAGTTCTTAAATATAAATTACTGTCTGCATTACCTTTTTCAAAACCAAGATAAATTAGATACTCATCTAGTCTTCCATACCATGCTTTCGGTGCTTGTTTCACTCCATACAATGTTTTCTTCAACTTACAGACCATGTTTTCATCTTTAGTCAAAGGAAATCCATCAGGTTGCTCAATGTATACTTCTTCTTCCAGATGACCATTCAAGAATGTTGATTTCACATCCATTTTCTATACTTTAAAGTATTTATGTGCAGCATAAGCAATAAATAATATCACAACTTCCAACCTAGAAACAGGAGAAAATTTTTCTTCATATTCTATGCCTTCTTTTTGCGAGTAGCCTTTACACACCAGTCTAACTTTGTTTCTTACCATTGTTCCTTCCTCATCCATCTTATTTCTAAAAACCCATTTAGTTCCTATCACATTTTTCTTCTTAGGTCTTGGAACCAATTCCCAAGTATTGTTTTTCTTTATTTTTTCAAATTTTTCTTCTATATATTTAGTCCATGATTCATCTCTACATGCTTCATCAGTAGTTTTTAGCTCAACTTGAGAAATCAAACAAATTTCTTCTCTAGTTCTAGATCTAGTCATCATACCTTTACTTGCATCACCAATAATTTGATCTTCAGGATGGTTCTTCTTAACATACCTCAGAGTCTTAGGAGTCTCAGTAACCTCAATCAATCCATCTTTAGTCTCATTATCAACCATCAAAGGTTCTTCAGGTTCAGCAGTGACCTCTTTCATCTCTGTAATCTGACCACAGTAATATATTATTTCCTGAATCTGAAACTTTTCATCTATCCTCACACTGGTGCTTTCAATTAACTTCCTCAATCTCAGATTGAAACATTTATATGATTTTATCTTAGTAGAGTAACCAAGAAAAATTCATTCATCACTTCTACTGTCAAACTTCCCTATCTCATCATCTCTTTTGATATAAAATTTACTTCCAAATATTCTAAAATATTTTACAGTAGGTGTATGATCAAACCATAATTCATAAGGAGTCTTACTTGTACCTTCTCTAATCTAAATTTTGTTCAAGGTGTACACAACAGTGCCAACTGCTTCTCTCCAATGAACATGTGACACATTTACTTCCAGAAACATAGTCCTTGCAACATCTAATATAGTTCTATTTCTTCGCTCTACTATCTCATTCTATTGTGGTGTTCTAGGAGCTGATATCTGTATGTATATTCCATGTTCTTCACAGTAGGTATTAAATAAATATAATTTAAAATATCCACCTTTGTCTGATCTCAAACATTTTATCTTCAAACCAGATTCATTCTCAACTTTTGCTTTAAATAACTTGAATTTGTCAAATGCTTCAGATTTCTCTCTCAAATATGTAACCCACATCATTCTAGAAAATTCATTAATAAAAATTATAAAGTAAATTTCACCATAGTAAGATCTTGTTCTTGTAGGAACATAGATCTGTATGCACCAGATCCAAATTCCCTTTAGCTGAATATGATTTGCTTCTAAAATTGCTTATGGTCTACTTCCCATAACACATTCTCTACACATACTGTTATATGGCTTTACAATCTTAGGTAGATCTCTCACAACATTAGTCATACTTGCCCTCACAATGTTATCAAATTTAACATGACAAAATCTTTTATGCCACAGCCAACTATCATCAACAATCACAATAAAACATGAAGCTTCATATGTATTCAATTCAAATACATTAACTAAAAAAAAGACTAATGCAAGGGGATAAGAAATAAAAAATGGAGAGCAGCAATGGCTCTAGAGGAAACGGTCATGGCGGCCATGGCCTTGGGGCTTGAGGGTTTGATAGGAGCCATCTAAACTTCTCCAGTCAAGAAAGCTACCATTCTAGTCAATGGAACCCAAATAGAATGCTCTGGGATCCTTCCAGAACCCACAACACAAATGGCTCCCATCAAGCCTTTAACCCTCCTCAGACTTGGAAGGGCCTACTAGTAGATCCTCACTCTAAATCTAGAGGAATCAATGGTGGGTGAGGATATAATAGGCGGATGCAGGGTGGATGGGTTCCCCCAAGGAAAGAACATTCATGGACTAATGAAATTATCTGGAATGGAAGAAGGGGAGAAGACACCCTCCTTATTGGAACAAGAATGCATCCCTGACGCTTCCTAATCCTTTCAACTTCAAACAGATAGAATCAATGTTTTGGCAGTCGAAAGAACCGGGATCATCCAAACCAGTAGGTAAAATGGATGTCCAAAAAAATAAACCTACTTCAAAGGTAGATGACACCCTCCTTATCAGATCTTTGTCTATTGTCATAAATAATCTTCAATGGTCAGAGTTTGTGATTAATTTACAGGAAACTAATTTTTTGTTGAAATGGCTTGGTCTGTGGTCATCTCTTAGTAAGATCCAATCTTGGATAGAATCCAACTGGGGGAAAAACTTCAAACTCAAAACCCTCAGGAATGAGTTCCTCTTGGTGGTTTGTCCTTCGAAGGCAGACAAGGACTACATCATAGAAGGAGGCCCTTTCTCTTTAGATGGTCTTGGCTTCTATATCTATGACTGGAAGCCAAACTTTAATCTTGATAAAGAGGAAGTGGAAAATATCATTGTCTGGATAAAACTCATCAATCTCCCCTAGGAATAAAAAAATGAGGAAACCCTTAAATTAATAGGGAATAGCAATAGTCTTTTTCTAAAAGCTAAAGAGGTGGTCGACAAAAATGATTTTTACATTTACACTAAGATCTTAGTTAAGATGCAGAAATGCTACCAAATCCCAGATATGGTGGTGTTAGGGACAGCTCATGGTGAATGGAGACTACAATTTGAAGCTGAAATGGAAAAATTATTATCTGAAGTCACTAAGGCTCAAGGTAAAGGAAAAGGTCTTGAAATGAATAATTGCATTGATTGGATAAAGGGGTGTGAAGCTTGCCAAACTATTCAACCTTAGTGGTCAATCCTTTTTGAAGAGGACATGATTTTTAACAGAATAATGAAGTCCAAATCCTCTTCTTCTTCAGACAGTCATGGACCTCCTGAGTTGACTCACAGAATCACAGTCGACTCCCCTTCGGCCTCTCTTCTTCTGGCTTCAGACAGTCAATTTTCCACCCAAGTGGTGAAATCAACCCCTTAGCCTCCCCTCCTCCCTCTTCCCCTACCTGGCTCTATTTAGTCTGGTGATTGGGCTCAAACATAGTCTCTTATTGTACCCGACACTCCAGACATCAGGTCACAGTCACCTAACCACTTGGGGGACAAGCTAGGGGACCGGGGCAGCAAACCTGATTTTCCTGACTAGTTAGAATCTCAAGCAGATGGTGATGACCTCATGATAGGGTGTGTGGGGAGCCACCCTCTACCTTTATGCAGGGATATTGAAATGTCTCCTAAAAAATTTAGAGGAAATAATCTTTCATGTCCTAGTTCCTCTCCAAGATCTGAGGACCTCAACTCTTCCCTCATCACAGATGCGGCACGATGCTATCTGCCCTCCTCTCTACCTTCATCTCTTAATAGAGATGCACTTGAGTTCAACCCTCTGGCTAAACCCGATCCTGGTTTGATTGGGAACTATGAAGAATCCTCTCCCTCTTTATTTTTTTCTAGACCTGCTCCTAAGCCATCTTCTCAGGGATGCATTAGTTACTTTCACCCTATCCTGGCTGCTCTTAATCAACTACAGGATGCACAAGATAAATCTCCTCACAATGTTCATATTCAGGGTGTAGATAATAATCATGAAGGGAAAATATCCCCCACTCACAATTTGGAAAGTTCTTTAGATGAAGCCAGAGATAGTGGAGATAACCTTCTTGATGTTGCCTCAAATGTTAGTTACTTTAGTGATGAGGGAGAGGGGGACTATTTGGGAGTGGAGGACACAACCAATGTTCTTGAACAAAGGGGATTAAATATTTCTATGTCTTTGATCAAAATACCCAAACTAGGAGAACAGAAGAGAAGGGGAAGGAAATCCACCAAAGAAATGTTGGAGCAAGCTGGGTGTGCAGTAGACCAAATAATACTTCTGAGGTCAAGGAAAAGGTTTGCATTTTCCCAAAAGCAATGAGACTCCTCTCATGGAACATTAGGGGCTACAATGCCCATGAAAAATCCCGCTTTCTCAAATGAGGTCTTGATCAAGCGAGGGCGGATATCATTTTACTCCAAGAAACTAAACACAAGGGTGATGACATTAAGTTCTTCCAGAATAAATTTTGCAGATGGAAAAGTGTGTTTTCAGAGGCTAATGGTGCTTCTAGAGGCCTCGGTATTCTTTGGGATGATAGGGCGGTGGAGGTAGTCCTACTAAATCAGTCTTCAAATTGGCAATGGATTGAGGTAATTTTTAAGCAATTGCTTTCTCGCTTTTATTTATTCAATGTTTATGGCCCTAACAACCCTATTGAAAAGAAAGCTTTATGGAACAACTTATCCAATCTCCTCATGGACAAAAAAGATGACCTTTTCATCTTAGGAGGGGATTACAATGCCATACTCAGCCCTTTAGATAAGAAAGGTGGCAAAGGATGGCTAAGCAAAAGTCAGAATGACTTTGCTGAATTTGTTTTAAATAATGGGTTAATAGAATTGGATTTCAGATCTGGTAATTCCACTTGGACCAATAGGAGAAGAGGGTTCACAAATACAGTAGAGAAGTTAGACATATTTTTTATCATGGGTAACTAGGAAGACCAGGACTGGTTATGCACAACAAATATCCTACCAATTGCTGGTTTGGATCACTATCTGATTCTTTGTAATATACAAGAAGATGTCGCTCCTGATCGAGCCCCATTCAAATTTGAAGCCATGTGGCTGAGAGTAGCTGAATTTCACACTAATATGGATCTTTGGTGGAAAAATTCTCTAGAATGAGAAGGGAACAAGTCCTTCATCTTCTTTAAAAAGCTCCAATATATTAAAGACCAGCTTAAAATTTGGAACAAAGAAGTATTCATAGATATATTTGTTGAAAAGTTGCAACTAGAACAAAGCCTACAATCTCTTAATGATAAGATCATTGCTGAGGGTATGGATGATAACTCATATCTGGAGGAACAATCCCTTCTAATACTATATAAAGAAGTGTTGGCCAAAGAAGAAATTCATTGGAAACAAAAATTTTGGGAGACCTGGCTCAAAGAAGGGGATCGTAATACTAAGTTCTTCCACAAATCAGTCAAGACCAGAAGAGCCCATAACAAAATCTACACTATCAATACTAAGTAGTGGGTCACCACCACGGATCCAAAGATTATCAATCAAGAAGCTGTCAACTTCTTCCATGAAACTTTTAACCAAAGTCAGCTCCCAAGGCAAGATGACGAGGAATTGTTCAACCTCATCCCGAACACTATCACAGCAGCTTAGAATGGAAAGCTTATGAGCCCTGTCTCTTTTGAAGAAGTAAGGAAAGATTTATTTGAAATGGGTGGAGTCAAAGCCCCAAGTTTGGATGGCTTTCCAACATGCTTTTATCAAAAAAATTGGGAAATTTTAGGAGAATACTTAAGGCAAATTGTTGAAGAATCTAGAGTTGAAGGGTTTATTTTGAAGGATTTCAATAACACTTTCATTGCATTGATCCCCAAGAAATCTGTAACTAATTCCTTTTCTGAATTTTGGCCAATTTATTTATGTAACACTGTTTATAAATTAATAGTCAAAGTTGCTACAAATAGGCTCAAGCCCATTCTTGAGCATATTATTTCTGAGGAACAAAGTGGATTTGCTCCCAATAGATCAATCTTTGAAGGCATCATAATTGCACATGAAGCTGTGCATACAATCAAAGATGCAAAATTCAATAGAATGTTGATTAAACTTGATATCAAGAAAGCCTATGACCATGTAAATCAGGACTTCCTTCTTAGGATACTTAAAAAATTTGGATTCATAGAAGGCTGGGTGAAATGGATTGCCAGTTGCATCAACACCCCTAGATTTCTATTCTTGTGAATGGAAGTCATCAAGGTTTCTTTAAAACCTCAAAAGGTATCTGAAAAGGCAACCCCATTGCCCCCTTTTTATTCATAATTATGGCTGAAGTCTTGGGAAGACTTATCACTAGCAAGAGATTGGATGGCAGTTGGAAAGGAATTAAGATTGCAGTAGGTATTCCCTCCTCCACACACTTGCAATTTGTGGATGATAACCTCTTGCTTGGGGTTGCTTCACTTCCTGAAGCTTGTGTCATAAAGTCCACCTTAGACCATTACAGTAGGGCCACTGGTTAGAGTGTTAACTGGTAGAAATCAAAGATCTTCTTCTTTCACATGGCCAATAATTTGCAAAAACAAATTAGTGAAATCATGCAAATCAAGATAGGTAAGCTTCCAAGAAAATATCTGGGAGTGCCTTTATTTGATGGTGCCTCCAAACCTCACTTGTGGAAAAATCTTATGGATTCTTGCTTCAATCATATGGAGGATTGGAAGAGTAGATGGCTCACATCAGCAGGTAGAAATCTTTTACTCCGAGCTGTGGTGTCAGCCATTCCTATCTACTCTATGAGCTGCTTCAAGATCCCTCACAAAGTTTTAGATGCCAATGCAAAAAGAATGAGGAAGTTCTTTTGGAATGAGGCTGAAGGAGATAAATGGCCCCACATTGCTTGGGATAAGATTTGTAAATGAAAGCAAAATGGGGGAACTAGACTGAAGGATTGCAGAAAGATGAACTTGGCATTGGGGGCCAAACTAGTTTGGCATATGTGCTACCAACCAGATAGTTTATGGGTGAAGATCCTTCGATCCAAATACTTAGACTCTCCATAGGATGAGAGAATCCTCACCATTTTTAACCCCCCTAAAGGCTCTATAATCTAGAATTATCTTCTAGATTGCGGATCTATCATCACTAGACATGTCTCATGGCATGTTGGCAATGGAAACAAAGCCTTGTTCTGGGATGATTCTTGGAATAATCACCCAATTTTAAAGGAGGATAGAAGATTTGATGATTTGAGAACTGTCTTCACTAACAATTGGGGCTCTAAGTTGGTAGATTACCTATAATGTAGGGATTCCCCTCTTGGACCCATGTGGAAATGGAAACCTATGGATGATCTTAACCTCTCTACCCTGTAGAGAGACCTCATGGAAGATCTTTATAAAAAGAGGAGGTTCACTAGAATTGAGAAATCAGATAAGATTATTTGGTGTAAAGCCAAGAGTGGTGATTATTCGGTAAAGCTTGGGTTCTTATCCCAAGAGGCTAAGGAGGATTTATTACCTTGGAACACAAATCTTTTATGGGATAGACACTGCTTACCAAAGGTAGGAACTTTTGCATGGATAGCAGTGCAAAGAAGGATTTTAATAGTGGAAAGAAGGAAACATTTTGGCCTCCAAGGCCCAACTTGATGTGTTTTATGTAAATCATCTCAAGAAGATGTTGATCACCTACTTGTTCAGTGTCCTTTTTCAGCAGCATGTTGGGATATGATCAAAGAGAAATTGGGGTTGATTGGACCCTTGCAGCAGGGCATCAAAGATGTGTTTCAAAGTTGGTCGATCCCTCAAAAGCACACAGCCTTGTCTGGGTTATGGAATGCATGCCCCTCCATCATCATTTGGGAGATCTGGAAAGAATGTAATAGACGCATCTTTCAAGATAAGGAAAGACCCCTATCTAGCATCAAAGCTAGTATCTTAAGTGCTATTGAAAAAACTATGCAAGCTGCCCTTACTACCTCCATGGGTAGTTTGCTTTACACCAAAGCTGACAGGAAACTTTACGGTAATTGGCCAAGCTTGAAATTTAGGAATGGTAATATTAAATATGTGCATGTTCAAAATAATAGAAGATTAGAGCTGAAGCAAGATAAACTGAGTCCAAGATGGGTCAAGATTAATTTTGATGGAGCCTCTAAAGGAAATCTAGGACCCTCGGGGGCTGGTGTTTTTATCAAAGATAGTCATGGGGATATTCTAGCTCTAGCTGCCTAGAGGCTCATTAGTTGAACTAAAAATGAGGCTAAAGCTAGAGAAACACTGTTGGCATTACAATTGGCTAAAAAGTTGAACCTTCAGAATATACACCTAGAAGTTGATTCACAAAAAATTGTAAATGCAATTAAAAATGGGGCAGCCAATGCATGGCATCTGAAGAATATGATTGAAGAGATATCCCATCTCCTATGCTCATTCCTGGACTTCAAAACCACCCATGTCCTCAGAGAAGGAAACCAGGAGGCCGATATAGTCTCCAAATGGGCAATAAGTCCAATGATGAGAAATGAGCCTTGTTTTGAAATTTTCTCACAAGAGATTTTTTACAACTAAGTTGTGTTTGTGTTGCAGTTTGATGCCCATGTTTTTAGATTTGTACTATTTTTTAGGTGTCACATCACTCATTTTGCAAGTTGTAATGGTCGATGCGACTATTGTAAGTAGATGACTGCTACTGGTGAATGGATGTTAGGACTCATTTTGCAAGTTGTAATGGTCGATGTGTCTGCTACAAGTGGATGACTGCTTCTAGTGAAAGGATATACTGATAGGTCTTGAACTACACTACTAGTTTTGGCAGTGTTAATTCCCTATCAAGGACTATTGTCAGCGCAGGGAGGACAGTTTTAGGAACTTTTCAGTGCCTCTTGGCGAACACAGAGTTTTCCTGTGATGAATCCAATAGGATGACACTCTGATTTATGAAAGATTCCTGATTTGGGCTATTATTAGTTGAAAGGACCATAAAATTCTCCCTTACTCCAGCTCATTTGTATTTTAAAACCACCCATGACCTCCTTCAAGTGCATCTCTCTTCTTTTCCATTTTTGTCTATTCTATAGTGGTTGAGATGGAAGCTACATTCTCGGTCGGAACCAAGAAACAACAAAAAGAAGTTGAGGGACCAGCCAACACTGAGAGGATCTTAGGCTTGTTGAACATAAAGCATGAAGGGTTGGTTGTCGCTGTCCAAAACAACCTTGGCAGCCAATATTAGGAGAGATTTTCCAAGCATAGATCCAATGTTGATATCATCTCCTTGGTGATAGCTTAGGCCTTGCAGCTCGGGGAGTCTGAGAGTGAGGTCAAGTGCATCATAGAACTCCTCTTTGATCTAGAGTTACTACTAGGCCTTGAATCAATATTGGAATGGGCTATTCCCAGGGTAGGGTTTGATTATAGTGAATGTTTTTCTAAACTGAAGGAAGGTTTCAACTATGGTCGTGTCCCCTTTCTCACCTGGTGAGGAAATGTTGATCAAGATGATTATCAAAAGGATATTACAAGAAAATGGAAGATGTTGAAGTCTATGGTGGAGGACTTAGCAAGGCCGGCTGAGATGAGAGACAAAGCTATTTTTGAGGAGGTGCCCAGGCAAAAACTTAGGTAGAGGCATGGTAAAGAACATGCTGAGGATTGAAGTCATATCCTTGGTGGCTCCGGTCCTATATTTTTAATTTTTGTATATGACTGAGTGCTCTATATGCCTCAAGTCTTTATCTTCCTTATCTTCTCTTGGTTTTCTTCTAGAATAGTGTCATATCTGCAGCAATCACACTTCCAACCCAATTTTGGTTTTTCTATCTACAGGGCTTAGTTGCCATGTTCAGGGTCTTTTCAAACTGTAAAGCCTCAATGCTTATATATTTATGATGTAATCCTTTACTTTATAATATATGAAAAAAAAAAAATCTGTTACAGACCAAAAACAAAATTCAAATACATTAACTCTAGATTTAGTACTAGATGTGATCAAATCTCCTAATTTACTTCTGATAAAGCATTGCCCATTAATGAATTTTAATTGATAACCTTTATCCACTAACTGCCCAACACTCAAAAAATTATGTTTAAGTCCATCAACAAGTAATACATTGTCAGTATTATTATTTCCATCCAGAGAAATAGATCCAACAGCAATGATAAGTTTAGGAGCATTGTCACCAAATCTAACAACACCATCATATCTTTTCAGACTCACAAATTTATTTTTATCTCCAATCATATGATGTGAACAACCATTGTCTATAACTCATTCAGATTTCTTTTCAACACGAGATACTAAGGCTAATTCCTCATGTATAGGTTCATCATCCTTTATAGCAATAAATCCAATTTCATCATAGTCACCATCATCATCAGAAACACCCTCACTAGCATAATAACATTCCTTGTATTTAGGATATTTAGATTTGTAAAACTTAGGTTTATGCTTTGGAACCCTTGTAGGACATCAAAATGAAAATTGACCAATCTTGTTACATGAAAAACATTTCAAAGGTAATTTGCCTTCAAATTTACCCTTGCCTCTCTTTTCTCTTCTAGCGATCAATGCTACCACTTCATCTAGTTTTATTTCTTCCTCCTATATCTATTCTCATTCCTCAGCATAATCTCCAAGCTCTTCTCTCAAGTTACTATTGTTGGTGCTTGCAATTCCAGATAAGGTATTTTTGTTCTTATGCACAGTTGCCTTGAATGTTGACTCAACTTTAGGTAAAGTATCTCCCAATTTTGCGGCCTCAAAAGTAGTTATATTTCCAATCAACATCTCTCTGGTGAAGTTAGGTGTCAAGGGTATAATCCCCTCTATAGCTTGTACTTTAGTTCTATATTCAAGTGTTAAAGATCTGAGAATCTTTGCAATCATTTCTTCCTCACTGTAAGTACCTCCAGAGTTTCTAATGCCAATAACCACCTCAGTAATTCTCTATCCATATGCCTTGATTTTCTCATCTTCTCTCATTTTTAGTGATTCCATATTTGTCTTCCAATTTTGTAACTTTTCCTATTTTTTAAACTTATCTCCTTTATATAGTGCCTCTAATCTTGTCCAAATCTCATGTGCAGAGTCCAATTATTTTACTTTTGTAAATTCACCTTTAGAGAGTGCATTGATTAGTGATTCCCTTGCGACCATATTACATGAAAATAGCTTCTTATCATCTTCGGTAGCTTTATCCAATTCCTCCTTAGTTTCTATCTTTTCATTCTTCTTTGTGATCATCCAGTAGTCAATTCCCAAACACATAAAATGTGTTCTCATCTTGTTCTTCCAACTGTCAAAGTTATCAGGATCAAATTTTGGACTATCCTTCCTATAGTAAGTCATCTTGAGGATCACCTCAAGTTGTTAAGCTTTCTCTCTAAGGACCAACTACTCTGATTCCAATTGTTAGGAATAATAGTCCACAAGAACAATTGAGAGTGGGGGGCGGGTGAATCAGTTGTGATATAGAATATTAAACTTTAAAATTTATAAACCAAAATTTCAATGCAAATGATAACATAGTAAATTCCAACACAATAACACAATACTTTTTGTCGAGGAAACCCTATTAAAGGTAAAACCCTGGTAGGAATTAACACCCACAAATAATGTACTTGAGAGTATAGTATCCCTGTTAAAAGATTTAGCCATGTTAGGAGCTTATTCCAACATTACAGTACACAATCCCTATTAGGAGACAAACCCTGTTAGGAGTCAAGAAAATTAGTAGGATCATTGCCCATGCACACTTCCCAAAGAAGGTTAAAGACACCCTCAAGGATTCACAATCTGAACAAGTGTATATAGAAAATATACAATCCAGTGAATTGTCTGATAGAAACTGTCTTTGCTTGGTCAATTCCAATGAAGTATTCTTATCATAAACTCTGCTCTACATCCAGCAGAAAAAAAAAGCCTCACAACTTATGCTTCTCTTCCTTTTCAATCTCTTCCACATCTTTCTAAAATAAAAAAAATCACTCATATATACCCTATTACAATAATTCATTAGGTTGACCAATTAAGCTTTCCTAATACACAAATAATTAATTAGGTCGGCCAATTAGGCTTTCCTAATACACAAATAATTAATTAGGTCAGCCAATTAGGCTTTCCTAATATACAAATAATTGTTTAGCCCCTTGCTAAGATACACACAGTACCTATAACACGTAAACATCAATTACAATCCATGAGTTATATTTCAAGATTCACAATCCACGCTCACAATTCATAATACACGCTACATGTCTGAAGTCGGCCATAAGAATAGGTCTCCTCCAGAATACATGCCACAAGTGGTGTCACCAGTACTTGCACAACAATATATTAGTAAAGAAAAATTTTCAATGTGTCCTCAGTCATCCCATAATCTCACATACACTGAAACATCTTCATCTGTAAGATATACACAAAATACATAGACCTTCTCTATCAAGCATTACTGTCACAGTCCAGAAACTAGTCTTCACTAAATCATCTGTAACATCACCAATATATAACCTCAAGTTAAGAGACATTAGGAATAAGGTCATCACACATCTATCATCATATCCTTGTCTTCGATCATACTGAAATATCCATACAGTGTCTGTACACTTCTGTCAGTAAAATAACCAGTTTGTTCTCTCTACATAAACATATGTTGACATCAGTGACTAAACATGAATATCAAAAACATAAATATCATCAAAATATGATATCATCCAACATCTTTATATTAAAAAATTATATTTTTTTGTTAGGTTGATAGGTGAGTGTTTGTTACCACCATCAAAAATTCTACCTTGCTCGTACCGAGAATTATCTGCCACTATGAAAGATATTGGAATGGAGTATCAAACAATACATGCATGTCCCAATGATCATATTATATATCATAAATAGAATGAATTTTAAATAGAATGTCTTGACTGTCATATTAGTAGATATCAATAAGATCAAATAACGAGAAAGGTGCCTCGCAAGGTTCTTTGGTATAATCCCATTATTCCATGTCTGCAATGATTATTCAGGTGTACTACCTCAACACAATTTATGGATTACTATGCACATGATAGAAGTCAAAATGACATTATGAGAATTCCTGCAAATGGCTCTACATTTAAAGACATAGAGGAAACTTGGTCACACTTTAAAGAAGAACCTCGTAATCTCAAGATTTCATTGGCAGTGGAAGATGTTGGAGAGATGAGATCTGTTTACTCGGTGTGGCATATTTTTGTTATCAACAATAATACTCCTCCTTGGATGCCCATAAAGAGGGAGCACATAATATTGGAAATGATTGTTCTGGGTATTTATTAATTTAATAGTCATCAAAAATTATTTATAAATACTGCATCAAAATGGTCATAATAATGATGAACTATAACTGATTGAATGTTTGAAGATGTTAAGTTGATGATCGCCGAGCTACAGAAAGTTAGTGCAAGACATTAAATTAGTTAATTTATTGTATTGTCATTGATGTCAACTTGATATAATCTAATTGGTTAAATACATAGTGTCAAAGACTTCAAAGAATTAGAGAGATTAAGGTTATGCTATCAGTAATTCATAAAAGTTCAGTATGCACTAAGTGACAACAAACACTGACGTGCAGTGCACCCCGATGGATAGAGAACTCTGAGAGGAAATTCATAGTGATAACTGAGAAAAAAACCTGAGCAAGCATTACCGATGAGAAGAATCTAAGTGTTACTTGACAGACAGAAAACCCTGATGGAGATGCCCGAGGAGAACTCAAGTTTTGACCGAGCTAACAAGGAGTTAAACACCGAAAAGAAATGAAGTTCAAAAATGACAAAAGACTTAGCTGGAAAGATCTAAAGAAGGGGTTAACTAGTTGTTAATATTGTTTTCATCTAAAAATTAAAAGCTAGAGATAAGTGAGAGTTTTAAAGTTGTTTTATTCAAGTTTTCAAAGAGAAATCTATGGGATAAAACTGAAGTGAAGCTTTAAAGCAAGAAAGGTGAGAATTGTGGATCACGCCAAGAATAAGAAAGTTAAGGACTTAGAAATGGTGAAATCATGTATATAAAGAGAAAAGATAATTCATTATGAATTAGGGGTGATTACAGAAGAAGATGCTAGAGAGAATACTGGTGAAGAACAAATTCATACAATCCTGATCAATCAAGCTAAAGAACAGAGCTAAATATTTTTGCGAACACCAAGCAATAGAGAAGCACAACATCACTGAACAAAAAGAAGTGGAGCAAAGGTATTGAATAGAGACATTGATTAGAAAGGTATTATGATCTTACAATAGATCTGAACACCTGCAAAGTATAGTTTTTTATATGAACAGATCATATATTGTTTCAGTTTAACCATTGAGTCAGAAAGTCTGTTAACTGAGCAGGATCTAAACAAATCCTTTATATATTGAGATACATCCCAAGGAGTATCAAAAGGTTAATTCATGAAGATATCATAGTGAAATGCCAGATATCAAATGATTAACTATTAGTGATAAAACTCTAGCAAGGTCGCACTTAACAGTGTGTTTGTAACCTTTAACAGGGTTGGCTCTTCACCGAGCTCACTTCAGAAGAGTGAAAATTTTGGGTTACCGGTCCCAAGTGGTTTTTTCCTTAATAGGGTTTCCATGTTAAAAATTCACATGTCAATATTTTTATGAGTCATTACTTTAGTGTTTTTCATTACACATAACTATTCTGGATTGATCAGTTAGCATTAAGTTATTTACCGCATTTCGGTAAAAGCTAGAAAAGGATAAACAATTATTCGGTAAATCTTAAAGAAAAGGGATAAACAGTGAACTATGAGCAGTATTTAATTGATATGATTATTTAAGGGCATACATCTTAAAAGACTGAAGATAAATAGAGATTTACAATAGTGGTATAAAGTTTTGGATTAATTTTTGAGGCCATTGATTTACCCCCCCTCTCAGTTATTCTAACAATTGGTATTAGACCTTGTGTGCTTAGAAGGAAGGTTTCAAGACCTAAGTAAAAGATCACAAGATGAGAAAATAGGATGTGCCAAAGTTGAACAAGGACAACTTTGCATCATGGAAAAGTAGGATAAGACTCCACATATCAGGCATTGAAAATGATATTACTCAATACTTGGATACTGAATGTGTGTCGCCTACAGGACCTCACACACTTGAGAAATTAAGAGAAAATCATGAGCATAATTTTATGATGATATAAATTACTTCCTCACTCTCCAATGCTGAATTTGAAGATGTCAAAACATGCATCTCTAGAAAGAAAATGTGGGACAAATTAAAGTTGGTACATGGAGGAGATGCTAATGTACTAAGGGCTAAGGAAGAAATCCTGAGAGGTAAATTTGATGACCTAAGAATGAAAGAAGGAAAAAATATCACTCAATACAGCTATAGAATAAAAGAGGTAGTCAATGCTATCTGAGGAGTTAGAGGTGTACTTGAAGAAGCAACAGTGGTAAGTAAAATCCTAAGAACCTTACTACTTGTATATGCTATTAGATTATCTACTATACAAGAAATGAGAGCAATAGAAAACAATAATGTCACTCTAGATAGTTTGGTTGGTAGACTGATTTCATTTGAGATGAATAACTTTGATAAAAGTGTCTTACCATCTATTGATTCTGCATTCAAATATTTTTTGAAAATAAGTACGTCAAGTCATAAACACACTATAAGAAATGATATTGAAAGTGATAGTGATGACCAATATCTTGATGAGATTGAAGCACTAATGGATAGAAGATTGCATAGAGGAAAAGGTAGATACAAAGGTAAATTACCACTTGTATGTTTTAATTGTAAAGAGATTGGACACTTTGTTGCTAGATGTCCTAACAAAAAAAGGATGACATAAGTAATGACAGATCATATGAAAAGAAGTTTGATAGAAGTGATAAAAGAGATTATTGAAGAAACTGACAATCTGATAGAAGAGATACACGAGACTACAAGGACAAAGGGAAAAAATCATGTCACCCAGCTGAGAATAGAGCTAGAGATACTGACATCAAATATGATGAAAAAATTGAGATGGTATTTGTAGCCATGAAGGATGATTCATACGAATAAGAAAGGTATGTTGAGACTGTACTCATATCTAAGGTTAGTAAGAATGATTTCTAGATTATAAATAGTGGTTGCACTCACCACATGACCGGTGATAAATAAAAGTTTGAAACTTTTGAGTATTTTAATGGTGGATCAGTAAGAATGGGTAATGACTCACCTTGTCCAGTTGAAGGTAAAGAAACTATAATGTTAAATAACCTAATCAAATGTGAAAATGCATACTAGGTAAAAGGACTTAATTATAATCTATTGAGTGTTTCATAGATGAATAACATAGGTCACCGAATTGCATTTAAAAATAAGAAGGCCAAGATCTTCAATGAATAAGGAAGGTTGATTGGAACTGGTGAACATACAAAAGATAACCTATTCTATCTCGATGATATAAACACCACTTATTTAATAAATAGAAACAAAGACTTATGGTTGTGGCATAAGAGATTATGTCACGTAAATTTTGACAATATGATTAAGATAAGTAATAAAAGGAAAGTAAGAGGATTATCGAGCATGTCAAAGCCTAAGCATATCATGTGTAAGAATTGTCAAAAAGGTAAAATGAAAAGGTCTAGTTTCAAGAGAAAAGCCCATACATCTAATATTATTCTATAATTAGTCCATACTGATCTATGTGGACCCATGAGAACAAAAGAGTTACTATGGTGATATATATTTTATTCTCTTTGTTGATGATTATTCATGAATGATGATAGTTATGTTCTTAAAAGAAAAATCAAAAGCATTTAAGATGTTTAAATGGTATAAATCTATGGTAGAAAAACAAAGTGGTAAGGGACAAGATGCTTAAGATCAGATAGAGGGGGGAATTTCTTTCTGATGAATTCACTAATTTTTGTAATGACCATAGAATTAAAAGGCAGGTTTCTGCACCAAGGACACCACAACAAAATGAGATTGTTGAAAGAAGAAACAAATCCATTGTTGATTGTGCAAGAACATTGATGATAGAGAAAAGCATCACTCAAACATTATGGAGGGAAGCTGTCAGTACTGCTGTCTATACATTGAATAGAGTACAATTGAAGAAAGACACCAAGAAGACACCATATGAGCTATGGTATGGATACACACCCAATGTAAGTTACTTCAAAATCTTTAGAAGTCAATGTTATATTTTGAAAGAAGATATAAATGGAAATATTAACTCCAAAAGTGAAGAAGGAATCTTTTTAGGGTATTCCACCAAAAGCAAGGCTTATAAATGTCTTAACAAGTCCTCTAAAAAAATCATTGAAAGTATAAATGTTAGAATAGATGAATATGTAGAGAAAAATGATGAGGAAAGTATAAAAGAACCAGAAGACTACAATAGGTTTTTTTACAATGAAGAACCTGACACTCTTCCCGAGCAATAGTGTATCACTCCCGAGCAACAGAACATTGTAACCAAACATCAGGCTACAAATACCAAAATTCAGGAAAATCCTCAAAATGATGTTCTGAGTGATGGAGATCAGAATAAAGGACAAAATGATGAAAAAAGAGCTTAACCGATACTTTCCAAGTATGTCAGAAGACATCATCAACAGAACCAAATCATAGGAGACAAGAAGGCTGGAATGAGAACAAGAAGTAAGTCATTGAACACTATATGTTTAATTTGTGATTTTGAGCCTAAATCTGCTAATACTACACTTGAAAATGAAGAATGGGTCAGTGATATGAATGAAGAGATAGGATATATTGAGAAGAACAAAACATTGACATTAGTACCTAGACTTGATGACAAGAATGTCATTGGTACCAAATGGATATTCAAAAACAAGCTGAATGAGAATGGAGAAGTCACAAGGAACAAAGAAAGGTTAGTATGAAAGGGGTATGCATAGGAAGAAGGTATTGACTATAGAGAAACCTTTGCACCCATTGATAGACTAGAAGGAGTAATAATTTTACTTTCTTATGCTGCATTCAAAGGGTTCAAGGTATACCAAATAGATGTCAAATCTGCATTCCTAAATGGAATACTAGAAGAAGAGGTATACATTGAACAACCATAAGGGTTTTTTGATCCTAACAAGAGAAACATGATTTTTAGACTACACAAAGCCTTGTATGGATTGAAACAAGAACCTAGATCCTGGTGTGAAAGAATTCACTCCTATCTCGTAAGCATTAGATTTGTAAGAATAAGTGAAAATAGCAATCTATATTTAAAAGAAGATATTTTTGATAACATTTTGACTGCTAAAATATTTGTTGATGATATGATATTTGGGGGCAACCGGATGCAAGCTAACAAAAGAAGATAAGTCAAACAAGGTAAATTAGACCTTGTATAGATCAATGATTGGAAAACTAATGTATGTTGTTCATACTAGAACAAATATAGCACATGCAGTTGAAATAGTTGCAAGATTCTCTCCTAATCTCAAAGAATCACACATGAGTGATGTCAAGAGAATTCTAAGATATCTAAAGAACAACAGGACTATGGCTTATGGTATAAAAGAGAAGGCAAATTTGAGCTTCAAGTCTATATAGATGTTGATTGGGCTAGAAACTTAGATAACAGGAAGAGCACAAGTGGAGGAGCATTCTTCATAGATGATAGACTTGTCACATGGATCAGTAAGAAGCAAGGATGCATCTCACAATCTATTGTAGAAGCGGAATATGTGGTTGTTGTTGCAAAATGTTCTAAAATTGCATGGATCAAACAGTTACCAGAAGGTATGAATATGAAAATTCTTGAACCAGTGATTATCTATTATGATAATACCAGTGCAATAAACATTTCTAAGAATCCAGTCATGCATGCTAAGACAAAGCATATTTCTATCAAGTATCATTACTTAAGAGAACAAGTGCAAGAGAAGGAGGTGATACTGGAATATGTTCAATCCAAGGAATAATTAGTCGACATATTCACAAAGCCATTACCTAAAGATATATTTGAGTACTTGAGAAAGAGACTAGGGGTCCGACCCTTGTCTATTGTTCAATAAGCTAACTAAGAGGTTGCATCAACCTACACACAATCATAAGATCATTCATGTTGATGCAAGAAAAGAGATGGACTGCAAAGATACATCAATACACAGCAAGGTACATATCTGCACCAAACACCAGAGTCATTGTATTGCTGATGGATAAGGAAATTCAAGGAGTATATTATAAAAAGGTGAAAGGATATAACTTTGGCATTGTTTTGAAAGGGAGAGAATATCAATATGGGAGAGAGTATTATGAGAATATCCAAAGGGAGATATTACATATGAAATATCTAGCATGATTATCCTAAGGGAGAGATGACTTAAGGGAGAGAATATATCTATATTGTCGTCAAAGGAAAAAGAGATGATCAAGGAGAAGAATAGTCAAAAAGAGAGACAACATTTAAAAGAAGAGACTCTACAACACAGGGAGAGACAAAATCAAAAGCTGCTACATCTATCCAGAAGAAAGCACTCTGCAAGATACAAATCTAAGCCAGAAGAGCTTATCGAGATCCACACATTTGTATTAGTTATAGAACAATAAGATTGGTAGATTAATGAACTACAATTGATATATTTCATATTGTAATAGTAGTAATGTAGTGTGTTGCTTCATTGGTTAAAGAAGCTCATCATAATGGAGATTCCAATGTTACACCAATGGTAATTGACTTAGCATATGGTTTAAGAGGTAGACATGTATGTATAAATTTATTAATCATGACCCAAATGTTTAATATCAACTCACAATGAAAATAATTTTCACACGTTTGAAAAATTATAGGTCAAGCACCACAAAGCTATGTACTACCATGGGCATAAATTTTGCATAAAAATTTGGACGGCATGAAGAAAAATTGTGATTCTAGGATACTTGCAGTCTTCAAAGTCACTAATATTTCATATAGAAACAACATACATCCTCAAGAATCTAAAAAATGATACTATAGAATTTAGGATGATATACTTGAGTGTGACTTTGAATCCTTCAAATTAGTTCTATTTTTTGGCAAATGGTACAGGCTACGACCGAATCAAAATGATCCTGATAGAACTATTATTCAATAATATAATAGATTTACAATGATTATTACAAGGTTGTTTTAGCCAGTTGGAGATGAGCCCTATGTTTTTTCAAGCCAATGTGAGCAAGTGTTTTACTTAGAGGTTCCACATAAACCGGGTTGGTCATTTGTTGTTAGACATGATCTAAGAGGAAAGCCAGTAAAGTATAATGTGATGGAAGAAGAAGATACCAAAGATGAAGAAGAAGAAGAAGAAGATAATGATGATTGTGGTGGTGATGATGATGATGGTGGTGGTGGTGGTGGTGGTGGTGGTCATGATGATTATCATGATGGCAATGATGATGGTGGTGGTGGTGGTGGTGGTGATGATGACGACGACGATGATGATGACGATGATGATGGTCATGATGATGATGGTAATATTGATTTATTCATAGAAATTTATTTGACTTATATGTTTTCATAATTAATTTATTATGTATTAAACTCTATTGGCATGGTACAGTTAATTCATTGTGTTCAATTCTAATGATTACAACATATGTGATTTATGATACAAGTGTTTCAATTATTAGTCATATATTTAATGTATTTATTGTTTAAAAAATTACCCATGTATTACTTATGATGCTCAATTGTTGGTGTTGATTACATGCATATATTTTGTGTGATTGTCACCCTTTGTGAAAATAGGAAATTGACTACAAATTGTAGACGTCTAAAATCATCCTTATATTAATCTAATTAATATTCCCATAACATTATAGTTAATTTTAATTAATTATATTTGTTATATTCTTCTATCTATTTAATTAAATATGATTCACTTTCCTTAGTATTTGAATTTAATTTAAATACTACCCCTTTT
>MU224790.1:551469-574294 GCA_018584345.1 Thuja plicata
AATTAAATATGATTCACTTTCCTTAGTATTTGAATTTAATTTAAATACTACCCCTTTTAATGTATTAAATCTTATTTTATACATTTCCCTCATTTATCCCTTTTAAATAAATTTATAATTTATTTATGCCTCCACATGACTTAATTCTACTAAACCATAATCAATCTAAATCTAATTTGAATTAAACTAATTTGAACCTAGATCCTACCCTACCTCACATCACTCTCACCAAATAAACCTATTCACTAATTAACTAAGGTTAATTAAGCTAATTTCTTGATTCTTACAACAATTAGTCCTAATTATTTGCTCACACATGTGTGAGCAAATTTCCAAAAATACACTTTTCCAAATAGCCCTTATTTGGTGCCAACAAGGTTTCTTACACCCATGATGACACCTTCTTACACTTTCTAAAAGTGTTTCATTGGACTAAAACTCTTACACTCTCTTACAAGATCCTTCACATGTGTACTTTAAGTACACTTTGACCCATCACATCCAAAGTTGCTCACACATGTGTGAGAAAAGTGGGCCTCTTGCATGGCTTATGTGTCCCTCATATGGTACCTATGTGGATGCCACATGAGCTCCACTTCATCCAATCCCTCTCTCTCCTCCAAAAAATCTATAAATAAAGGTCATTGTCAAGAGCAAATCATCTCCTTTTTATACATTGTTATCATGCTAGTATAGCTGTAGAATTTCTTAGTGCATTTTGTGTTTTATGTTTGTTACTTCATATTTGAAATCTCGATATTACATGTTAGGATTTATGGAATGAAATTAGTTTCCTTTCATTGAATCTTGCATGTCATTCTTAGCATAGTTTGCATTATTTTCATACATTTGATGAAGGCTTGAGACAAGTTCCTCATACTTGTCCTTGAGTTCTTTGTTACATCCATTAGCTTGCATTTCAAGTTTCCCATCCATCAATCAATTGTAGTGGGATTTTAGTATTGTGTTGGGAGAGCACACCCACAAACTTCTCTAAGAGCAAATCAACAAGGCTTGGGTGCACTTGTTTGGCTCATCGAAAGTTGCGGTGAAAGGTTCTTGTTTTAGATTTCATTATAAATGTGCAAATTTCTTGAATCTTTGTTTCTACTGACTAACTCTAATGTTTTCATGTTTTAGTATTGTCTTTGCAGGTGCACTTTTTATCATATACATTTTGGCACACCCAGTGGGACCCATGTCCCTTCTTTTCTAACATTTTTTTAGATTTTCTGCAGTTTTGGAAATTCTTACGCAGACCCGTCTCCGCTCTGGAGTCGCCGTCTCCGCTGATCACTGTCTGTGCTCCTCAACCATCTACAAAACTTGGTTATAACTCACTGTCTCCGCTTGTGTAGAAACAGACTTATAACACTGTTGTTTTAAACTACTTTTTACCAAGTTTTTAGCATTTTAACTCTCATATTTTTGACAATAACACAGTTTTTAGGAGTTAAATGTTGTCTGGTTTGGTAAAAATATTATTTTTAAGTCTGGTTAAGTCTCCTTTTTAAACAAAATCTAACTGTGTGTATTTGGTCATCTGTGCAGGTATATCACCATTTCTGCAGATCGTCATCTGCGTAGATCACCGTCTGCACAGATCACTGTTTGCGATACTTCATCGTCTGCGCGTTTTCTTGATTTTTGTAATTTTTTGTAACATTTAATATCTGATATTTCAAACTACTAACAAATTTCATGCAGGTTCCCTGATAATTTTTAACAAATTATTAAAATTAACTTGTATGATTAAACAGTTGTCTTGGAATGTATGTTGTTTAAAATGAAAACTCACTCAATCTTGAATGTTAAGGGAATGAACTTCACCAATATTGAATGGCATAAGGTAAATAAACACACATTTCCAAGATTTCTTTTTGTTGTGTGGGAAATAAATTAAATATGAATGATTAACCATATTATTGTGTCTTTTGCTTAGATAGAAAAACACATAGTTTCTTTTAATAGGTTCAATTTGGAATGAACATTTATTGGTGTGTTTGAAGAAGTGTTTCTCAACACTACTTTTGAGCTATTTGTCAATAGATTAAAACCCCTTAAAATATGTGACACTATGATTAAGTTATAGTTGTATCCTCTCCCCTCACCTTCACGAATCTTGGTTGAAGAGAAAGCTTAACTTAATCAAGCTTCTAGAGAGGCTTGTCTAGAGGGTATGCTTCCCCTTTAGAGGACACCCTCACACCAGTAATCCCTTCGGCCGGTATAGAAATAAAGTGCAACCCAAAGGTCCTCTTTATCCCTTCAAGCTCGGGCGGGTCATGTTCGATGGTAGTCCATACTGAGTGAATATCCTCAGCATATTGGCATGCTTGAACTAGAGACTTAAGTGTCTCACACCGTACAAACCAATTGCAGGGATGCCACGAAACCTTGCTAGCAACTATAAATTAGTAGCCTACCCGATTCAATTTTGAATGGTGACTTATTATAGTACAAGGGGAGGGAAGATTCTCCCCCCAAGATTTCTATCATACATGTCCCAGGGTATTATGTTGCGAAAAAGATCTTCGTAGCACGAAAAAAATATCTGGAAAAAGGCAAAAATACGGGTGCCCTTCCGGGGGTGACATTGTTGTATGAGCTAAAGGACTACCAAGCAATGGGCCTATAATATTTCATGTGAAGCCAAATTCCTAAGGTAGCTACTATTTGAACTGTCTTCGTTGTGCTAGACCCAGTAAAAACATAAGTGGCTTGAAAGAGTCACTTGAACATACATAAACGAGATCCTACAATTTCAAATCAAGGTTTCATAATGTCACATTTGCTGGTATTCCTCAAGGTTTCTTTGTCCCTTGTTGGATTGTTTTGAGACATGTATTTGTTATTTTTCTGGTTTGCATATACTAAAATCAGTTCTTGTCATTGAACAAATTTGCCCAAAATCAGACTGAAGATCAAAAATCTGCTTAGAATTCTAACACACTGCCTTAGTCACAGTCGGTCATCTCCACTCTGGATCCGTCATCTGTGCAAATTACCATTTGTGCAGATCGTCGTCTACAAAGATCATCGGCTGCGTCTAAGACTGCCTTCTCCGCTTTAAAATAGTGAGCTTCCAAATTTGCTTAGATATTCAAAATTTGACCTTCTACAGGACCCTGAAATCATCTGTCCTAGATCATTCATTCCTTCAGCCAAAATCAAATTTTTCATGACATGACCAATTTCAAGAAACATAAGAAGGTTAAGCTTCCAACACCTCTAGTCTATAGAGAGCAAAAGGAAACCACCCGTAAATCTAAGGAATACCAACATATTACAACATCTATCAAACAAGAGATTGAGCATCATGAGAAAATTGACAAAATCCTCTACAATAGCAAAGTTTGTAATTTCATGGCCAAATATTCTATCAACAGTGTTTTTGTTGCCATTGAGCAATAAGATTAGATAACATCTTGCTTTTGGATCATTCTTCCATCATCATTCTTCCTTCTCTTGGAGCATTAGATCAAACCATCAATTCAAATCAATCCTGTAGGTTGAAAGACCTTAATCAAAGTATTACAAATCTTCATCCTCAAACAAACACAACATTGCTTGTAGACCATCAATCTGTCTCAAGTAATTTAAATCCCTTAGTGATGTCCCATTTTTCTTGAGATCACAAGTCCATCTCCAAGTAGAATAGGTGTTACTTTAAATCCTTTTGTGGTTTTTTCATACTTAGGTTTTGTTCAAAAAACCTTTAAATCAATCAATCCAATCAATCAATCAATCAATCAATCCTCAATCAATCAATCAAATATTTAATCAAATCCAATCAAAGCCAAGATCAAGATATTTGCTCTATTTCATTTCTTACATCTCCTTGTCTTCCATTCTTCTAAATCCACCATTGTATGGTAATCACTCGATCCCAAGCTAGAAACATGAGGAGTGCAATATTCAACACTATTACCCGTGAGGAGAATCCATTTGCCACTCAATATTTTCAAGGAACTGGGGTACAAGCTGAGGAAGTGCTCAAAGAAACTAATTTAGTGGACCAAGAAGAAAGACCCACCCAAGTGAATGACTTCCTTAAAGACCCATACAACTTAGAAATGGTTGAGAAGGTCATTATGCATAACAGTGTTGAAATATTCTTGAATCTTATTCATAATGGTGTCACGGTTCCCGCTGACTTTTATGAAACACTCCTTACCCAAAATGTCACCAAAGTCGTTGCTACCACTACTGCATCCATGGCTTCTACTTCAAATGCTACATCATCACATGACACTGGTAAAGGACCTATTACCGAACCTCTCACATCAGTACCTATATCAGCACATATGTCAACAACTGCATCAATAGCTCAATTAACACCTAAACAAATTCAATAGATCATAAGTGCTTTTCTGAACAATACTACACATAATAGAACTCAAATGACAACGACTCAAGGAGAAAGTGCTAATGTCAATAACATAGGTCAGCTGTCCATGCCCTTGTATGCATCTTTGTTTCAAACAATAGGGGCAAAAATATCTGCAACCAATACGTCACGAGCCTATCAATATATACCTCCTCCTACTATTGGTATGGCCTCCATGAGCTTTTCAACTGCACAATTTGGAGGAGGCGGAGGTTATGTACCCCCATTTCTCACACAGAATACTCTAGACTTTAACCAACAATTCAATGAGCTCAAAAGCATTGTACAAGGCTTACAGAATGGGGGCAAGAAGGAGTTTTCTTTTAAGGAGATTTGTCCCTATACGTTTGACAAGTCTATCACAATGCAACCATTCCCACCAAACTTTGAGATGCCTAAATTTGAGAAATATAAAGGTGAAACATGTCCTCTACAACATCTCAAAGAGTTTTATATTGCATTTCAAGAAGTTGCCTATAATGAGAACTACTTAAAAAGACTCTTCACTAGGAGTCTTGGAGGCGCAGCTTTGGAATGGTTCATGGCGCTTCCTTATGGGTCAATCTCTACTTTCTCTGATCTTGTAGAGAATTTTATTGGACAATACTCATATAACATTGAGCATCAAGCAACACTCAGTGATTTGTGCAATGCTAAACAAAAGAATGGAGAAACCTTTGCTAGTTTCTTACAACGATGGAGACATGTTGCAAATCGCATGCCATGGAAAATACCTGATAGTCACTTAATTGACATCTTCACAAAGAATTTAATCTCAGAGATGTCTTTCCAAATGAAAATGGCTTCACCTAACACCTTTGAATCCCTTGTCAAGAAGGGAAAAGACATTGAAGATGGCCTTTTGCAAAGAGGTAGCATCAAACATTATACTCCCTCCAACAATGATAAACCAAAATTTTGGAGTAAAAACAAAGGAGTTGTCAGTGATGGAGTGACTGATGCCAAGCATGTTCAAAATGTTCAAGCATCCAACAATAACAATCAAAACAATCACAATAATAATCAAAATCAAAATCAGAATCGTAACAACAATCAAAATCAGAATCAGAATAATCAGAACAATCAGAATCAGAACAACAATCATAATCAAAACAATTAGAACAACAATCAACAACCACGCAATTAATCATTCTTATTTCCTCAGAAAAACTACAACAATAACAACAACAATAATAATAATAATGACAATCGACAACGGCGACAATTCACAGCTTTGGCAAAACCTCTAGATGTGATCTTCAAACAACTGGTAGATCAAGGAATGATAGTCTACCCAAATACTCAACCTTTTTTTGAGAATCAACCTAAACCTGTTTGGTATAGAGATAATGAGTATTGTGATTATCATCGCATCAAGGGGCATGATACCAAGAAATGCATGAAGCTTAGGCATTTTGTGTAATATCTCATTGAGGATGGGAAAATTGAAGTCGAAGGTCAAAATGCATCCTCATCTAATGCGAAACTCAAAGTCTACAATCAGCCCTTCCCACCTCACAATCAAAACAATGCATCAAACGCAATCCCATATGACTATTCTACCAATACTATTATAGGCCATGATCGAACATGTGGGAGTTTAAGTGAAAATGATATATTTGGGTTTGACTCTCTTTGTGGCCACATTAAATAATTTGACACGCATGTTAATACCATAATCCTCAAAGCTCCTAATTGTAATGCTACTACACGTAGACCCAAAGTCACTGTCCAAGCTGTTGATAAACCTTCTACATCTGCAAATCCACCAGCTGCACCATCTACTGCTACTCGACTTGCTTCACACTTTGACTTATTGGCCCAGTTACAAAAGACACCTGCACAGATATCCATTCTAGAGCTCTTGACAACTTTTCTAATTCACAAAGAAATCCTTGATAAAGCTCTAAATGAATCCCATGTCCCTGAGAACATCAACACTGCACAATTCAAAGGTATAAAAGGAACCTAGCCATGCAAGAACATCTCATCTTCACTGATAAGGACTTTGGTGGTCCTGACCCTCATCATAATAATTTCCTCCATATAGAAGGCAAAATCCAATCCACAAGAATAAAATGAATACTTATAGATGGTAGATCTGGCTTGAATTTGTGCACATTGAAAATGATTCATAATATCGGTCTTTCTGAGGACCTCATTGATGCAGACAAATGAATCACAATAAAAGCCTATGATGATCGAGAATGAGAAAGCAAAGGTTTGATCACACTACCCTTACAAGTAGGCCCAGCCTTGATTGAAACTATTTGCCATGTACTGGATCTAGATCTACCCTATAATATCTTGTTGGGACATCCATGGATACACGCTATCAAAGGTGTGCCCTCTACTTATCATCAATGCCTAAAATTCCCACATCATGGTAGAGAAATCACAATTTCTGGAGATCCTGAGCCCTTTCAATACTGCAAGAGATTGGAAGGAAAACAAGCTAACTATTGTCCATTGAATGAGTTTGGCCGACATTTCAATCAAGAAACCCCTATTTCAAACACTCCATTAGTTTCAAAAAAGACATCAGACACACTAGCTGAACAATCCAAAGGAAAGGAAAAAATTACTGAAGTCAAGGTCATTGAAGACAAACCCTCCTCATCTGAAGCAAAGGCCACATTTACAGATCAAGGCATGGGAGAGTATAAATTTGAAAGTGCTATATGTATTGGGAAACTCCCTTTGTCTCCAAAGTCTTATGGAAGACCATCACCATTACCCCTCTCTAAAGATAAAGTGCTTATGTGCTGCAAATCAACTATTTTCAAACATTGGGGGTCCCTATCAGATGAACACATGGAATACAATGTTCTTGATTGGCTCTATAATGATGAAGAAGAATGACCTGTAATTTTCCCCAAAGGTAAGTATCCTAAGGTTACTCCCATTGTCAAAAGCATGGGATATCATGGTACTGGCCTTGGAGCTAATGAAACAAGTAAGAAGAAGACTATAACAGCCAATGGCTATCCTAAAGGACACGGATTGGGTTCCATAGAGACCAAGAATAACTTCGCTAAGGATTATTGTCTAGTTGCCTTAGAATCAGACACTGAGGAAGAGTTCTTCAAAATTCATTTCCACTATATTGAAGATGACCTAAACAAAAATCACCATTTCTTCACTATCACCCAAGCCAACCTTTCATCCCCTCGTCTACCCCTCATAAACCCTGAATTAATTGACTGGGATCAACAAGACTCATCACCAGCTTTGGAAATTTGTGATTCAGATGAGGCAATTTTAGCTCTCTTTGGACTTAAGAATCTCCAAGAGTACAAACATCAGATCCACTACAGTGAACAAGCCTACTTCGGTAGCCAATTCAATTCTCTCAGTCACAAAAATGAAAAAGAAAATAAAATCAAAAAAATGAAAATACATCCTCTGGTGAAAACCTCTCGCATGCACCTTTGGATGAAGAAAAAGATAAAATAAAGGATGCTTCCTCTTGTGAAAACCTTTATGAGGCGCTAGAGGAGGGAGAGGATGAATTGTTGTTTATATCTTCAGAACTAGAAGTGTCCTCTATGATCATCGAGGATACTATTCCAATCAACCTAGGCACAGAAGCAGATCCACACATCACCTACATTGCAGTTTCTCTCAGTGATCAAGAAAAGAAAGACATGATAGCATTCTTGCATAAGCACAAAATCAACTTTTCCTGGACTTACAAAGAAATGCCCAGGATAGATATAGATCTTGTCATGCATCATCTTTCTGTAGATCCAAGTGTAAAACCTGTTAAGCAGAAACTTTGCAAGATGCATCTGCAAGTCGCATTAGTAGTCAAAGTAGAGCTTCAGAAGATGTTGGATGCTGAAGTAATCAGACCAATTGATTATCCTAAATGGGTTTCTAATATTGTACTAGTAGGTAAGCCTATTGGGGGTATTTGCATCTACACTTATTTCAGAGACCTAAACCTTGCGTGTCCCAAGGATGATTTTCCACTCCCAAATATTGACATTATAGTGGATTTGATGGTAGGACATAAAATGTTGTCACTTATGGATGGCTTCTCAAGTTACAATCAGATCAGGATAGCACCAGAAGAGCAGCACAAAACTGCATTCATAATGCATTGGGGCACCTTCTGTTATCAAGTAATGCCTTTTGGCCTTAAAAATGCCGGAGCCACTTATCAATGAGCAAAGACTACCATCTTTCATGACCTTTTGCATGTCATCATGGAAGATTATGTTGATGATCTTTTAGGCAAATTTAAAACAAGGGAATCATATATTCCTATTCTTACTACCATCTTTGAGCAATTGGAGAAGTATAAGCTTAGGTTGAATCCTAAGAAGTGTGTTTTTGGAGTACAATCTGGTAAACTATTAGGATACATTGTGTCACGGCGTGGAATAGAAATTGATCCAAAGAAAGTGAAAGCAATCCTAGAGATTCCACCACCCAAAACATTGAAGTAATTACGCATTTTATAGGGAAAAGTGCAATCAATCAAAAGATTCATGTCACAACTAGCAGATAAGGTACATCCGTTCTCCCATCTCTTGCGCAAGAATATCAAGTTCTAGTGGGATTGCTTGTGTCAAAATGCATTTGAGAAATTGAAATTCTATCTGGCTAATCCACATGTTGCTGGTCATCCTCTAATTTTGTACATATCTGCTATAGAGGTCACATTGGGAGCCCTCTTGGCACAATTAGATGATACCGGCAAAGAGCGAGCAATTTACTATCTCAGCAGGACTCTTATTGGCTATGAGTTGAATTATTCCCTGATTGAGAAGGCATGTTTGGCCATTATTTTCTATACGTAGAAACTATGACATTATATGCTTAATCATAAGATTCATCTTGTTGCCAAAATTGATCCACTCAAGTATCTCCTGGCACGTGCTGCTCTTACTGGTCGTACAACAAAATGGGTCATGATTCTTAGTGAGTTCGACATTATGTATGTGGATCGAAAAGATATCAAAGGACAAGTAATTGTAGATCAATTAGCTGAAGCACCCATTGATGGTAAACATCCTTTGATCACAGATTTTCTAGATGAATCAGTCCTTAATCTTTCCCCGAGTCCACCATGGAAGCTTTATTTTGATGGATCCTTAACTCAGAAAGGATCGGGGGTAGGAATCTTGTTTTTTACACCAAAAGGGGATCTCATCCCTAAATCTTACAAATTACAATTTCCTTGTACCAAAAACATTGCAGAATATGAAGCCCTTGTACTTGGACTTTGACAGGCCATACAATGGAAGATTCTCACTTTATTGGTGCTCGGTGATTCACAGTTGGTTATCAAACAAGTTATGGATGAATATCAAACAAAGGATGACAATTTTCTTCCCTATTGTCGTACAGTTGAAGATCTCAAGATGCATTTAACTGAGCTAATCTTCCAACAGATCCCTCACATGAACAACAAAGTAGCAGATGCCATGGCAACAATTGGGTCCTTGATCACTATGCTAGAACACAACGCACGGTGTGAGTTTTTTGTTGAGAATCTTACGATCCCTACCTATGACAAACCAAATTCTGAAATGGTGTTTGAAATTGTTGATCCCAATTCCCCATGGTACCAATAAGTATATTCCTACCTTTGCGATGGACATATCCCACTTACTTTAACCCCCAACCAACGTAAAAGCTTCATTCACCGCACTTCCCGATACACAATCCTTGTTGATACCCTCTTCTGAAATCATTTCCGTGGAACTCTTTTAAGGTGTCTAAATTCTTATGAAGCACAAACATCCTTGGAGGAGGTACATCAAGGAATCTGCTAGGCCAACTCTAGTGGACTTACTTTGGCCAAAAATTTGTTACACACTGGATATTACTGGCCTACTATGGAACAAGATGCCTACAACTATGTGAAGAAGTGTGTGCCTTGTTAGCAGCATGGCGATTTGATACACACTCCCTCCCAATCCCTCCAGCCCACCATCACCCCTTAGCCTTTTTCACGCTGGGGTCTCGACCTCATTGTCCAAATTTTCCCTAATTCTTCCAATGGCCATAAATACATCCTTGTTGTTATAGAGTACTTTACCAAGTGGGTCGAAGTTGTTCCCCTCACCTACACTACTGGAAAATAGATTTTGAAGTTCATTTTGAGCTATCTTATCTGTCGCTATGGCATTCCTTAGGACATTGTTATAGATAATATAGGACCTTTCAAGAACAAGGATGTCACAGAGCTATGTAGGAAATTTAGCATTACTCACCATACCTCTTCCAAGTACTTTATGCAAAGCAATGGTCAAGCTGAGGCTACAAATAAAACCATTCTCAGAATCCTCAAGAAAATGGTCGATGAAGCTGGCCATGATTGGCACCTTCATCTCAATCCTACCCTTTGGGCTTACTGCACCTCCATTCACACCCCCATAGGAGCCACTCCCTTTGCCCCTATTTATAGTACTGGGGCTATTCTACCCATTGAAATTGAGCTCCCTTCCCTCAGAATTTCTCTCAAGAATTTGTTGTCTGAAGAAGAATATAGAGTTACCCACTTGCAAGAGCTAGAACTCCTTGATGAGAGATGCCTCAATGCCCTAGACCACCTCCATGTGTATCAAAATTTCCTTCACCTTCAGTTCAACAAAAGGATCAAGCCTTGTCAGTTTGAGGTTGGTGATCTTGTCCTGCAACACAATATGAAGAACCTCCAGAACCGTGAAAAGAAAGAGAAGTTTGAACCTAATTGGTTGGGTCCCTTCATTGTCATAGTAAAGTATGGTTCAGGCACTTATCAGATTGCGTTACTAGAGGGAGATCCACTTCCTGATCCTATAAATATTGTATATCTCAAGCACTTCTATGCTTGATCCATTAGTAGTCCATTATACAGCAGAAATCTTCAAAAATCTAAAAAATTAGAAAAGCAGAAAATCCAAAATCATTCAAAAAGCAAGCAAAAAAGCATAAAAAATACAAAAGCTTGAAAAGAATATCAAAAAAGCAAAAGAGAAAGAGAAATAAATTCGTCCATCTGTGAAAACCACTTCAGTGGCGCAATGGATAAGTACCATGGAAAAAACCTATTTCAGGTGCCATGTGTAGTCAGATCCACCATTGGCTTCCACCATTTGTCTATACAACTTGCCTCACCTTCCATAATAAAAGTCACTACCCATATTTGTGCAGGTAGTTCCTTGACCATCTTTCCACTTTCGTAATAAAAACTCCCACAGACTAAGCTTACCATATCAAATACTGAGCTTTGTTCTAGCCATAGTGATCGCAAACATTTTACATCAAATTAGCAGATAGATTGACTTTCCTAATGATCATTCTATTCACAAGCAATTTCCAGTGAATTCCCATTTTTTATCAATCAATATTTGGCTCATTAGGATGCATCCTTCTGGTGTCGTCCATTCTATCAATCCTCACATCAAAATTGTTCATGGCAAGAACTTTTGGAATGAATGACCACTTGGTCAGGATGCCTTTTTATTGATTTTATCTTGTGGTTTACTGTGTTCATCACCACAGCCTCGATCTTCTATATCTTGGTTCATTATGGTGAGTATCTAGTGAAATAAGTGTCATTTGTGGTATGATCTACTTGTCATAGTTTGTTAGTGCATCTATGTTTTTATATTTGGTTATGACTATGTATGCCTCACTGGGGGTAGGATTCATGCATCTCAAATCCCTCAAAAGATTTGAATGTACTGCGTCTCCTCATGAGTAACATTTCATAAGACTCATCATACCTGATATCTTTCATTCTTGACAACCTATTTGTCTAAGAGTCTAGTCCACGCAAAGGAACCATGTCACTTGTGTTTTCTAGTACATGGTTCATAACTCCTTTTGCAATATCAAACTAGGGTGTGCTCTCCAACATTAACATAGTATCAATCCCACTATTATCATGTAGTTAGTCTTTGCATTGTAGTTAGGTCATATTGCATTTTGATTTTTCTCTTGGCGAAGGTTTCTATTTATTCCCCCCATCCGATCACCTAAGTGATTTTATCATACCTATTTGATACACACAAAAATAGTGTCCTCATATGTCTCATATTGCATTCATTCATTAGGTTACTTTTATCCATTCAGTTCATTCATAAATCATTAATCATTACAGTTATATTGCTCATTATGGTTGCATTTAGTTGCATTTTTACTTTATTCATTAATCATTACTCATTAAGGTTACATTTAGTTACTTCATTCATTATTGCATTTAGTTCCATTACATTTTTTAGTTGCATTGTTACTTCATTTTAATCATTATTCATTACCGTTGCATATAATTACATTTCCTTCAGTTAGTTACATTGTTAAGTCCTTAACATTTTTAGGATTCATTCATTTTAGATTCATTTCACAAATCATATATGCATTTACATTTATGCATCATCACATTACACCAATACATGACAAAATATATCCATCTATAAGCATTAACACATCACATCTAACATCTATATATATCTACATCTCATCCTTGCATCACAAATATGTCAGCATATTCATATACATTCATCTCATCCTACATATTAGTCATAAACATCATATAACATATGTAATATAACATCATAATGTATCCATACATCCTGCATAAACATCACATCATATAAATATAGCAGCATAAAAATCCATAACTCAAAGTCCAATCGTCCTAAAGTCCATGTATATCTCAAAACTATCAATATCATACATCATGTGTCAAAATCATACATAGTGTGTCAAAAATGTGTATTCAAAATGGTCTAAGAAGAATCATGGTGGTGGTCACAATGGTCTTGCACCACTGCTGGGACATGGTGGTAACCCCACTGATCCCTGTGAACCTCGTCTTATACTCTTTGTCTGAGCTCTCTCAGAGTATGCAGGGTGCTGTGCCTCCTTTGGAACTGCACCATAGTAGAGCCCCATATAGTATGCGGCCTCTCATCCTCTCCGCCTTGCCTCTCTTTGTGTTTTCATCATCTGACCAGCTTCTACAGCCCTGTCTGCTAGACGCGCTATATCTCGGTCTGCCCTGTAATCCTCTACATGTCTCTGTGCTAGATCTTGCTCTGTAATAAGAGATTTTATCTGTGCTGACATCGCTGCTAGCTCCTCATCATGATCCCTATGCTCCTCAATGATAGCAAACTCTCCGCTGTCTACCCGAGCCTGTAATATGTCTAGTGCTCTCTGAGTACTATCTCCTCAAGTAGTCTCTGCTACCAGCTCTCCATGTACCCTGGCTACCTCTGTTTGTAGGTTGCTGGTTGTGGCCTGCGCTGTAGCTAGTAATCCCTGCAGCCTCTAGATCTCTACCTGCACACTCACCTCAGTCACCTGAGATGTCGCTAACAAGCCTTGTACCTTGCCTAGTTCAGTCTGAAGACTGTCCCGCTCAGCTGTCATGGTATCATAGATATCCTGGGCTACATAGATCGCCAGTGGTACATGTCCCTATCCTGGTGGCCCTTGTAGCTCCTGTACCTATCCTAGTGGCCCCTGTGGCCCCTGTCCCTATGGTAGATCTTGTCCTTGTACCTGTATGTCAGGAACTATGGGTGGTTGCCCTCCTGCGGGTATTTGTACCTATCCTCTCTGCCTTAGCACTGCAACCCTAGGATGAACTCTCCTCTTGCCGGCCCCTCCTCCATATCCTCCCTCCTCATCATCATCATCATCATCATCCTAGCCTCCTCCATCCCCTCTACCTCCAGGCTTCTCATCCTCCTGTACTATGCCTAGCACTGTCAGTCTAACAGGTCTATGTGTGGCCCACCATTGCACATACGTTGGGACTACTCCTGCATCTTGTAATGAATCTCAGGCTCTGATCCATGGGACCTCGATCATCCCCATAAAAGATGCTTGTGCTATGCGCAAATCTGCACCCATACCCCAGACACTCCCCACCTCTCGGGTCACCAGTGGATGTGGGAACCCGTCTGGCACGACCTCCTGTATCTACCCCATCTATCTTCGTACTTTGGATGGCATGTATCTAGAGATCATATAGGTTGTCCTCCCAATTAGCCAGTAGTCAGTTTGAACAAACCTCATATAATACGAGTCATAAAACTCATCCTCTGCATATCCATCCTGCTGAGGGATCTCATGACCCCAAGCCTCGCACCCCACATAGGGTGCCCACTATATCTCCCCCATCTCATCCAGTCGATGTCACTAGTATCTAATTGAATTTGTGGCCTCATAGCTAATGGGTGGCCTATACCTGCATACGAATGGCTCGTAAGCCACTCTAGTCTCTCGAGTCCTAATCGATTGAATGACCATAATATGCTCCCATGCCCATACAAGAAGCAGTGTGCAACCTGGCCCTAGTGCCCTACCCTTCTGGTAGGCGCACATATATAGATCATAATATAGCTGGCCAAGAATGGTGTAACCCCAGCAATACTGGTCTCCATCCTCAACCATACTGTTCAAAACCCATGCCCAACCCATAGGGAATCCCTTGCCTGCACGATCAGGCATAAGTCATCCCCCTATCAATCCAGCTAAGTATAGGGCCACCCGCTACAACCGTGGCTCCATCTCCATCGCCCGCTTCCAGGACATCCACTATCATGTGATAGGTAGATCTGCATATCTCTGACCAAACGCCATCTCCATATAGGGCTCTGAGCCCTCAACACAGTACTCAAGTATTAGCCCCTAAATTGGCACTCTATAAATCCTCCATACGTCATGGAGTGTGATAGTAGCTTCCCCTGTAGGGAAGTGAAAGCTAGAGGTGGTGCTATGTCACCTCTCTATCAAAGTAGACATGAGCACATTATGTGCTCGCAGGTGTGGCCAATGTCATATGTGCTCTGGTCTGCATAATATCACAATCCCCCACTCAGCTGCCATCAATTGCTGCTCCAGCTCCATGGTCGCTGGATAGCACTCCCTCGCCCGAAAAGTGATGGTCTCCTCCTGCATCCAGCAAGCACATGTCAGAAATTAGATAGCATTCTGGGGCATTGAAAAATGTCCCAGGCCTGTCTAGGGCATCAAAAAATGCTCCCAAACCCTTGTCTTCCCTCTTCTTCCTCTCTTTTCTTTTGTTTTTGGGTCAATCCACGCAGACGGCGGTTGATCCTCGCAGACGACAGATTTTCGCAGTCGCCATTCTGCGAAGCTGGCAGATCTTCACAGACGCTAGTCTATGGAGTTGGCAGTTTTCATTGCTGTGTTCTTGCCCCAAAGACGGTGGAGTCTTAACTCCACTGTCTCCACTGCATATTTTCTCTCTTCTCCTACACTCGCAGACAGAGATCGGTCAATCTTCGTCTGTGCAGATGCCGATCGTAGATCAGTTGTTTGCAAGGATGATGGTCTGTCGATCGCCGTCTACATAGATGGTGGTCAAGCGACCACTGTTTGCACTGTGCACCAAATTTTAGACACATTAATGACACCCTAATGACCTCTGAAAGCATTAAATGCATAATTGACTAAGAGGTGGTGGACTACTCACCGGTGGTCCTGCATCTGCTGGTCTTTGGTATACCCAAACGTGCTCTCCAAGCTGTGCACTCTCTCGCTCTACTGCCATCACTCTCTTCTTCTTCTCTCTTTTTTCTCTTTGTGAGTAAAAATGACTTGTTTATAGGCCCCGTTGGACTATTTATAGCCCCTTGGGACCCGTTTCTTTCGTCTGTCTCCCCATTCCCCATTCTGGTCCCTATTTTTTGTTGGACACGCCATGCAGTTGGTCTGATTTCCCTGTTTTCTTGTCTTTTTCAAGAAAATTTTATTAAAATTTTATATTTTTTCTTATTATTTTCTCGAGGGGCACACTCCTCCGCTCTCGCTTCTTTAGGTTTTTCTAACCTCTCTGGGGCATCTTATTTTCTTTTCTTTGACGCGACGTCACTTCCGATGCCGCATCAAAGAGGGGCAAAATGTAGACGTCTAAAATTGTCCTTATATTAATCTAATTAATATTCTCATAACATTATAGTTAGTTTTAATTAATTATATTTGTTATATTCTTCTATCTATTTAATTAAGTTTATTTAATTAAATATGATTCACTTTACTTAGTATTTGAATTTAATTTAAATACTACCCCTTTTAATGTATTAAATCTTATTTTATACATTTCTCTCATTTATCCCTTTTAAATAAATTTATAATTTATTTATTCCTCCACATGATTTAATTCTACTAAACCACAATTAATCTAAATCTAATTTGGATTAAACTAATTTGAACCTAGATCTTACCCTACCTCACATCACTCTCATCAAATAAACCTATTCACTAATTAACTAAGGTTAATTAGGCTAATTTGTTGATTCCTACAACAATTAGTCATAATTATTTTCTCACACGTGTGAGCAAATTTCTAAAAATACACTTTTCCAAATAACCCTTATTTGGTGCCAACAAGGTTTCTTACACCTATGATGACACCTTCTTACACTTTCTAAAAGTGTTTTATTGGTCTAAAACTCTTACACTCTCTTACAAGATTCTTCACGTGTACTTTAAGTACACTTTGACCCATCACATCCAAAGTTGCTCACACATGTGTGAGCAAAGTGGGACTCTTGCATGGCTTATATTTCCCTCATGTGGCACCTATATGGATGCCACATGAGCTCCACCTCATCCAAGCCTTCTCTCCCCTCCAAAAAATCTATAAATAGAGGCCATTATCAAGAGCAAATCATCTCCCTTTTATGCATTGTTATCATGCTAGTATAGCTCTAGAATTTCTTAGTGCATTTCATGTTTTATGTTTTTTAGTTCATATTTGAAATCTAGATATTACATGTTAGGATTAATGGAATGAACTTAGTTTCCTTTCATTGAATCTTGCATATCATTCTTAGCATAATTTGCATTATTTTCATACATTTGATGAAGGCTTGAGACAAGTTCCTCATACTTGTCCTTGAGTTCTTTGTTACATCCATTAGCTTGCATTTCAAGTTTTCCATCCATCAATCAATCGTAGTGGGATTTTAGTATTGTGTTGGGAGAGCACACCCACAAACTTCTCTAAGAGTAAATCAATAAGGCTTGGGTGCACTTGTTTGGCTTATCGAAAGTTGTGGTGAAAGGTTCTTGTTTTAGATTTCATTATAAACATGCTAACTTCTTGAATCTTTGTTTTTAACGACTAACTCTAATGTTTGCATATTTTAGTGTTGTCTTTGCAGGTGTACTTTTTATCATATACACAAATATCATCACCCCTTTTTTTGACAATCCTGCATAGCACACATAAAGTAAAGGTAAGGAATTAAAAAATATATAATGATTATGATGAATGCATATATGGTTCATGTTGTCTTATATGTAATTTGTAGCTTACATATCATGTAATTTTTAGCTAACTTAAGATAGATGTTTCACATATGCAAGAAATTTAACCCCTTTTATGAGGATCCTGCATAGTGACATGGATCGACAGGTATAAGTCAATACACCTTATAGAAATAGTTTATTATTTACTTTCTTTCTCTTTACGCCCATCTCCATTGAGAAGTTTAATAATAAGGTATTAAATTTCTCATGATTTAATAGTACTACCCTCAACATCAATTTTAGGTCTGACTTCATCAACATTACCCTCATTTAGCAAAATATCTTGCTCCTTACGAACTATATCTCTGATTTGATGGACTGCATGAATCAGCTAATAGGTACTTGTCAGATTTTTCTTCCTCAAGTGAGGGAAATGTGGGAATAGAAGACAAAAGTGAGACATGTAGTAGGCCTAAAATAGGGAGATCAACCATAGGTCAAAAAATTAGAAGAAAAATTCAATAAACACATGCAATTTTTCCTTGCCGAAGGGGGGTCATGTTATTATGATGATGAGACCAAAGGAAACATCAAGGTTCTCTTGAGGTACACACATCTTCAGAAAGAATGGGTATCCAAGGAACTACCTCCAATTAACACTGATTTTTGTGTTAACAAGAGGATATATTATATAGCTTCATTGGCATTACATGGTTTGGGCCTATTTTCCATGGATTACATAAAGGTATGTTACAAAAAAGTTGTTGAATTGATGGAGTTTGTTGGACCTTCTTAAAATTAAAATAATTGGATGTAGATTGTTTGATATAAAAAAGTATGCCTAGGTATGCACTGTCAGCAAATTATATACAATGGAAAGAAAATGATTAAATTAAAAGATTTTCTATGTACATTGACGGAATGCCAAAAGCAATAGGGAATATTGCAGGTTTTATAAATAGTATGCATGGGAGAAGTTTCCTAAGAAAGACAAGGAAAGGGCTACGCTGGTAAAGGTGGGCACCTCTTATTATGACCCTATGCGTATATGTAGACCTTGGTGATATGTTATGTTCATGCTCATTAGCTACATCACTCTGGATGGTAGGTTCACTAGGGCCTATGGCCACCACTTCATGCTTCTTAACCACTTCAGACACAATATGAAGCTCAATTTGCCTTTCTACTTGCTCACCTCGCTTGATTTCACCATTAATAGTATGCAGAGGAAACCTAAGGAGGATCACGCCTCACACCAGGGGCTTATGGTGCTAGTTTATGAAGTTCTTAAGTCCAAAAAGGTGGAGAGACCTTTGGTTAAAAGGACTCAAAAAGAAGAGGAAGACACGGAAGGAGATGAGGAGGAAAGTTTGTATGAAGAAGACACTGAGGATGAGGAAGAGGAGAAAAAAGGGTATAAAACCCCTAAGAAGGGAATAAAAAAGGGGTCTTCTTCCTCGAAAAGCCTGAAGAAAACCCACATCAAAATCTCTAATACTGAGAAGGATACAGAGGATGAGAGCTCTGAGGATAGTGATAGAAAAAAGAAAAAGGGCAAAATTAATACTAAGGTTAAGTAGATGACTCAAGCGGAGGAAACATAGACTGAAAAGGATACCGAGGATGAAGAGAAGGGGACCAAACCCAAATCTGGGGTTAAGAAAAGAAAGAGGGGAGATATGAAAACCCGCAAAGGGAAAAATCCCAGCAAATAGAAAATCATGCTTTCCTCGGATGAGGAGGATGACAAGGAGAAGGATGAGGGTAAGGATGATACTAACCCTACTAAGAGCATGGAGAATAAAGAGCATAAAGAAGAAGAAATGGTGAAGGAGGATTCTAGGAAGGTTCTTGAAAATAAGAACATTGGGAAGGAGGAAACCCATCACAATGACAACATAGGTAATACTTTTGAACCTGAGGATTTAGACCATGGTAAAACTTTCATTACAAATTTTGCCGGTTTAATTAGAAAAATGTTAGGTGATAATGTTGACCTGAAGAATCAAATCGAGGGTATGAGGGGGGAAATGAATGTTTTAAAATGTGTTGGTATTGGGGAGAAATATGTTGCTAAGTATATGGGGGAAATGAAAGAAGTCATTGGGAATTTGGAATCACGGATTGATTTGGTGAACAGAGTTAGCAATCTGGAAAAGCAGTTCAAGGTCTTTGAGGAAAGAGCTACTGAAGAAGATAGTGTGAGGCAGATCAAGAACCTGAAGGCCAAGATGGACAAGCTGGAGGACACAGTTCGTAAGATTGGGGACCAATCTCTGAAGAGTCTCAAAGCTTATACAAGGAAGGCAAAGAGTTTAATGGAGTAGCTGGAGCAGGATACCGGCGATAAGGATAGCCAAGCTGTCAGGGAGATGGCTAGCCTGGGAACCCGCACTAGGGCTAGTACCAAAAAGATGAGCCCAGGGGAGGAAAAAGAGAAGGACAAAGGTGACCTAAAAAATATTATCAATCAGATGGAGGTTATGGTGATTCAAGCCTAGGAAATGGTTAATGGCATGTAGCTATCTTTTCCTGGGCCCTCCCCATTTTTGTGTTGTCCATGTTTATTATGTCTATCTTTGGGACTGTTGCTAGCTAGTCTGACTACTGGCTTTTTTTTTCGGTTGTCTTTTTTGGTGCCTCAGCATAATTATTGTTGTATTTTCATTGAATATTTGTATAACTCCATTTAAAGGTTTCAGGTCCTTGTAAAACTCATTTTTACTTAATCAGAACAATTAACATTTTGAAATCCAGTTTAGAATAGCAAGTTTCCTTTGAGAGAAACAATCAACTGTTGTCTTTTTGAGTGAATGAAACAGTTAATTGATTTGTTGCACTTTTGAAGCACAATTAACTCAAAGTTTCCATTTTTGAACTGAAGTGAGGATTTTGGAGAGCCTATTTGATTCAATAAATGAAATATGACCTCATAAATGCTTTTTTCTCAATTGTTTGAATAATTAAATTCAATTATTGAAATGAGGATATTTATTTAATAATCAACTATATTTAATTCATTTTTATGTATTTTAGCTAAAATGGTGAATTTAATTTAATTAAAGTGTTAGGACTTTGTAATTAAATTAATTTGATCATATGGTTTATTTAGCCAATTGTAATTGATATTTAGGATTTAAATATAGTATGTGATTAATGCAGATTTAGGATTTTCTGCATTTGACACTTAGGTCAAGTAGAGTCAGTCAAAACTCATAATTTCCTAGTACACTAGGAATTTGATGATTAATAAGGTTGACAAATGCAACAAAATTGGTTGTGGTTGCAAGATGCCAATTTTGGGGTATTACATTTTGCCCCTCTTTGAATTGATGTACGAGTAGCGCATTGATTCAAAGAATAGTCTGATGTTTGAAGCATAAAAGAATAGTTGAAATTGATTTCAAGAATTGATGAAGGTTTCAGAGCCATCCCCAGGATGGAGCTTTAACTCTCTGAAGTCTTGGTTAGATTGCTGAGATGCCGGTTAGATCAAGTTTTTGAGGGTCATCTTCAGAACAAAGCTTGACTCTTAGGAACCCAGGTTAGATTGCCCCGATACCTGGTAGCTGATATTTTGAGAACCATCTCCAGAATGAAGATTGATCCTCAGGGATCTAAGTTAGATTGCTCAGATACCTAATATATAAGCTTTCAAGAAGCATCTTTAGAACGAAGCTTGATCCTCAGGGATTTGAGTTAGATTCCTCAGGGATTTGAGTTAGATTGCTCAGATACCTAATAGATGACAAGATGTAAGGAACATGGATGCCCCTAGTGATTTGAGATACCCAGCTTTGACTGTGAAGTATGAAAACTAAACATGCCCCAAGTGATGAGATGCCCCTAGCAATGAGGACTTTTGAAATCAGATCAGATTGATTAAAATAGATTCAAAGTGATTCAATGATGTAATCATCCTGCCCCCTCGGGAGCAAAATGGAAAGATGACACATCATAATGGTGATTAAGAGCAAGAAATTGCAGATAGATGTTGAATCAAAGGTAGAGAAGAACTAAGAATAGATTACGGAAGAATCCAAAAGATTCAGAAGCAATTTTGAGTGATTTCAAGGTCTGATTGACCAAGTTTGACCAGTGTTTACCAGAGTTGACTTTTGAGGAAAATTGTCAAAGATTTTGAGAAAATGTTGATTGGATATGATTCTAACAAGAAAGCAATGTCAGAAAGTTGACTGCACAAGCATCCGATTGCGTCGGTCCCAGGAAATTTAAAATGCGATTATGAGTTATAAAGTGTCAGATTTTGATTTCGATCCCAAAAATGGATTCAGAGTGGTCGATTTAGCCAAGGGTGAAATTTTCATGCAAAATAGAGCACTTTTGAAAATTAGGTCAAAACCTATATATGGGCCAAAAGTGTATTTTTTAAATCATTTGCATCTGTTGACTTTTTGAGAGAAAAGAGCTCTGAGAGAAAATGGTGGTCCCTATGAGTACTCATAGATTCGAGCGATCCAGGCATCACAGTCGGCTAGCAGTGTACAAACCACTGGTAAGAAATCAAATACCTCCTTGTCGATTAAAGTTTTTGCCGCATTTCATAGATTTTTTCATCATTTTTTACATTTTTAGGAATCAGCCCGCGGGTTCTTGCGCAAAGAACTAGGTTCTTCGTGCGGGCCTATGTGAGTCCTCGCGCAAGAAAATTCATAAAATCATTTCCTCGCGGTTTCCTTCCTAGAATCTTGTGCGGGAGGGTACCCATGACTCGCATGAGAAACCCTCAGAAAGGGGGTTTTCTTGTGTGAGGCTATGCAAAACTTTGCACGAGAAGGAAATTGCGCGTGCAGCGATGTACTTCTTCGCATGAAATGCTACTTCTTGGCGCTGAGAGAGAATAGAAGTTTGAAGTTGGAATGATTCTCTGTTCCATCCATTAGTGTTTGTGTCATTGATGCAATGAAGGCGTGATGGTACACCCAAAATTGAAGATATTTGTCCTTCAAAAACCTTCTTCCTGCAATCACTGCAAGGTTAAAGAAAAATGCCCTATGATCATCAATCACTGATGTAGAAAAGTGTCCTATAGGTCAAACAGACCACTAGGTTGATGAGTCTCAATCCCTAAGATCCCAAGCACAAAGAAGACAACTATTCACTAGTTGCTCCTAGGACACCCAAAAGAGCAATTTTTGGTTTAATGTGACAAATTGAGGAAATGTTGCTGAGGAATGAAATTAG
>MU224790.1:587708-635835 GCA_018584345.1 Thuja plicata
TGTCAGTGTGGTTGCTTCCTCCTCCCCATCCCTTCTTCTTCGTCTTCACACTCCTAGGCACTTGCACACACACACACACACACACACACTATATATATATATATATATTTGTGTATATATGTAGGCATATGTGTATATATACATACTCATACAGTCACACACTGTTAGATTTATTTATAACACTTCCTCATACACTTGATCACACACACACACACACACACACACACATATATATATATATAGTCTTTCTTGGTTCCGTCTTTCTCTTTTGTTTCTTTTTTTGTCCTTTAGTTTGTTTGTGTTTCTTGGTCATTTATAGCTCCTCGTTATTATTATTATTATTATGATTATTATTATCTTTATCATTATTATTACTATTATTATTATTATCTTTATTATTATTATTATTATTATTATTATTATTATTATTATTATTATTATTATTATTATTATTATTATTATTGTTATTAATTGGTATTTCTTTGCTTTTTTGCTCTTAGGTAGTCTTTTCTTCCCCCTTAGTTTTCGTGCCTCCTTTCTCACCCCAACCATCCTTTTGTCTTCTGAGTGAAGCCTAGGCTGCAACTTAGTTTTACACATCCTTATTGCTCTTACATCTTGATGATGGATCATAGAGTGTGATCCGAAATGTTGATGCTTAAAAACTTACACAATCAAAACCAGAAATCAAAGCTCAAATTCAATGGATTGTGGAAATCTAATCGATTTAAAGAAAGATATCTAATTATCCTTTAGAGAGAATCTTTACTCCTTTGAGACAATCTTATAAATCAGCATTGAAAGATCTTCTTGAGAATGATCTCATCACATTACCTCAAGTCACATCACGTGGATTGAGATTCCTGAATCCCTATTTTGCATATCATCGAAGCAATGAGCATAAAACTTAATCTTGCATGGAGTTGAAACATAAAATCCAAGATCTCATAGATGGTGACATAATCGAAGTGGAAAATCCTAATGAATCATCTAGAGAAGATACTAATCTCAAGCATGATCAATATCAGGAATCCATGTCTAGCAATGGTTAGCAACTTGACCCATCCGAGTTACTTCTTCACCTACCCCGCAACACCAACTTCACCATCCGAGTTACTTCTTCACCTCCCCCACAACACCAACTTCACACACCTCCTAAAGTGCTTCACCTGTGTGCGCGAAAAACCCACTCCTCCTCCCACGTTGTCTGCAGCAAGCTCCATGCGCTTCCTTCTACCACTTCTCTCCATCATACCACCCTCACCCCGCTAGCAACTCGGCCCATCCGAGTTACTTCTTCAGCTCCCCTGCAACACCAACTTCACCCACCTCCCAAAGTGCTTCACCTATCTACTCGATGAACCCAATCCTCCTCCCATGCTGTCTGTAGCAAGCTCCATGCACTTCCTTCTACCACTTCTCTCTATCACACCACTCTCACCCTACTTCTCTTCCTTCGCCACCACTCTGCTAAAACCCCACTTCTCCCTGTGCTACCACTCAAACCCTCACCTCCCCACCTCTGCTTCTTCTCTCTGACTTTTTCACCCATCCAAAAATATAGCGGAGACATGGCGGGAATTTAAAGGAGTTAAGTTCAGGAAAAGCCAGCAGACAAGTCAAAGATTGACAGTGTGGATTTAATTTTGGAGTGCGGCAAACATTGTCTGCACTGAGTCTCCTCCTTCAACCCTCCAAAACTGGAAAATGAGACACTAACACATGGCACAGAGCCATGTCATATACCACGGCATCAGACACATGGCACACAACTATCATTTTTTGTTGCCATGCAAGAAATATCACTATTTTAAATTTGACAAGCATTTAGCCGTCACCCTGCAGGCCTTTTTGGATTTCGGTGATGACCCGTAAATCGTCAAAGTTAATATAGTAAAGTGCCAATGTCAGCAAGATTTTAAAAATTTATTTCCTTCACCATATGCATTTTTAAATTTGCACTCTAACTTCAAACACTCATAACTTGCTCTTATTAAGTCCTTTTTGAGCATTTTTTTTAAAATTTAGGGTATGATTTTGTAATGATTGTTGTGGTGAAGTTATTTTTTGTTTTTGATAGCTAGATTTATCAGAACTTGCATATTTTAATGACTATAACTACCTAATCCCTCATTTTGCAGCTTCCAGAGCCTCATACGGGCAAATACAGTAACCTTTTTTAGTGCATTTTTTTTAAAGTGCGTGATTTTTTGTCTACTTTCTGAATATGCAATCAGTTTCTTGATTTTCATAATTTTCTAATGCTGACAAGTTTTGAGCTTTGTTGTTCTCTAGCTTATCTTGTTGATTACAACCTAATAGTGGTTTGCAGGATGTTGAAAAAGAAGACTAAAAACATAGACTACTAACAAATCATCTTGCAAGTATCCTTGATCAATAGAGCGCTAAACATTGTGCTTGCATTTTGTTTTATTAAAATAGGAATGCATATGCAAGACTTTTTAAAATGAACTTCTATCTGGTGTTTTAGGGATGACAATAATGTCAGGAAACTATGCTCTCGCCCTTTTGGGATGATAAAAAATCTAGAAACATTATTGTCATTTTCTTATTTGTTTGAAGTATCTTCTAGTTTTGTAATCCCAAGGAATCACATGGACATATCCTCTCCCCTTGCCTTCACGGATCTTGGGTGAAAGAGAAATCCATACAAATCCTTTAGTGTGGCTACCTCCCAAGAGCTTTAATAGAGCTGATGAGAGTGGATTGCCCAACCGGTAACAAGCTAAAGCCAAGCCCTTCCAAACTGGTATATAAACAATGTCATTGTGATTAGTGACATAGTGAACAGGTGTTGATTATGTTATACCAAGAAGAATATCTCCCTCAGTACCCTTGTGGTGCGTAAAAACCTACAGAATGTAACTTTTTTAGGTTGGGAGGCCTCCATAACAGAGCTAATCTGTCGCAAGAATAACCACATGAACGAATGCCCTTACTAAAAACTTTGTTCTAGTATCCAAAAAACCCTCTATCTACTGGCGCGGAAGGTCAGAGACCAACTAAGACGTCCCACACTTTCACGGCTCTTAGTAGAGACAACACTCCCTTGGGAAGTGATTAGCCTTGGGATTTGAAGTTTGGTATGCCTGAGAAGTGAGTGCACTGTAAGGAGGAGCCCGTGCCTCCAAGCTTCTAAGTTGTACGCTATGAGTAGGTGTGGCTGAACTTTAGTTCAAGTGGGAATTCACCAGATATTGCCCTGGCTTACCTAGGATTATGGTGTGTCTATTCTTTTTACAACAAAGATTCTTCTTGATGTGTCTTGCATGAGTGAAACATCAAAACAATCAAAACAAACATCAAAATGATCAAAAAAACTCAAGATCTACACTTCTAAGTGTTAAACTGTCAAACTCTTGTCTGATTCTTTGCATCTACTATCAAACTTTGAAATCAGTCGAATTATTGTCCAATTATGTCTTCCGTTGCAATGGTTCTATTTGGATTTTCTCAAATCTGTGTTCTCATCAACATCAATACTAGTCTATCATTGACTATAATTTGTTGACAGTCTGACTCATTGTGCTAGTCCAAGTGACTTGATACTCTTATCATCTTTGTCTATGTTGTCCTTATTTTGAGTTGCGAGAGCAGGTTCGTTAACCTTGACTCCAGATCGAAGTCGTTGCTATCTCTCTCTTAGTTGGACATTATCTCCTTTGTCTTTTGGTCTTGGACTTAGTCAACACTTTAGATATCACTTCAACACCTGTCAGTCAATCAATTGAATCATCATACCTCCTCTTCAATCTTCTACACAAGTGCATCAAGACAATATTACAATGTCTACAAGAAAATGGGCTAAACCTTATGGTCCTGACAATGCAAATGAAGAGATTCTTAAGGCAACTTTATCCAAACAACTTCAAAGTTTGAAATCTGAACTCCATGAATTAGAGGGAAAAAAAGGATACACAATCCAACCGATCCTCATTAAGATCAACCTGTCCTTTGCTATTTGATCATGATTCTCACATCTCTCCACTTTCTTCCAACATGGAGCAATCTTGGTATGACAACCCTATCTTTGATCAAGAGAATGTAGAGGAAACTATGGTAGAATTAGATGAAAGTCTTTTCTATCCACAAAAGAAAGATATTACAAGTCAAGAAGCGTCTAATTATTCTTTAGAGAGAATCTTTACTCCTTTAGGATAATCTTATAAATCAACATTGAAATAACTTCTTGAGAATGATCTCATCGCATTACCTCAAGTCACATCACGTGGATTGAGATTCTTGAATCCCTATTGTGCATATCATCGAAGCAATGAGCATAAAACTTCATCTTGAATGGAGTTGAAATGTAAAATCCAAGATATCATAGATGATGGCATAATCAAAGTGGAAAATCCTAATGAATCATCTAGTGAAGATACTAATCTCAAGGATGATCAATATCAGGAATCCATGTCTAGCAATGGTTCACATATCACATCTACTTCTTCCACCATTCCTCCCTCTCCTAAAGCTTCATCATATCTGTCAAGCACTGAGCCTAATGATGACCATGTCTAGTCTCAAGTACTACCTCTAAAAGAGATCCAAGCCAATCAGCATATGGCTGCAAGTCTTTCTCAGGATTCAAAGAGCATAGGACCAAAGATTCCATGTACTTCAACAACTATCATGCCTACTCAAAATGATACTCCATCAGCTTGTCAAGAATACCTCATGGAGATCAAAACTCCTACCTCATCCTTAGAAGTGGCTCCATGTCAAGAGGGCACACCATGGTGTGAAGAAATAAATATCAGTAATGATCAAGATCCAGATACCATCCATCATTATCCAAGGGTTGACCAAAGTTGCATATCTCAAGAGTCCCATGATGATAACCCTCCATCTCCCAAGAAAGATCAAGATATCCTTTCCACCATCTCTAAGGAACCTATTGAAAATCAAGAGCAAATTACCCTTTGTTACACTATCTAATGATCCTTGTCAAGATCAGAGCATCCCATCATCCCCTTGTTATGTTCTTCCACCTCGAGAAAACATTGTTTCTCCAAATCCCTTTGTAGAAAAATAAATCCCCTCAAGATTCAGTTTCTCGTATCAAAGCTTCTCATGCTCCTAATCATATAACGATGAATTCAAAAGAGAAGAGCCTTGGTAATGCAGCTCACTCTGAAGATGTTGTTATCCCTTCCACACCTTATATCCCTCCATTCAAACGTAAGCATAAACCTTCTCCATCTTTCAAATCCATCCTTGGTCCTTATATCTCAAAGTTGAGACCATCAAACCTTCCATCTATATTGGGTCTTTATATCCCTCCATCCAACATGCCTATCACTACTAGCTTGTCATCGACTTACCCTATCCCCTATCAAGATCGACAAAGACATACATCCTTGAACTCTCCCTAAAAAACCCATCCATATGAACCATCCATATTAGCCCTATTCATCCACATTTCCCAAGTCTTTTGGAAGCAATTTGGATGTACAATGAAGAAATCATAAATATAATAATCCACTTTCATATGAAAATCACTATGTCCCATCTAATCAACATGTGACTACAAAGAGACCGCAAAGGTCCACTGAGCAAAGAATAATATCAAAGAAAATCTGGGTTCCTAAATCCATCATGGAAGAATTGCATTCTAAATCATCCAAAAGTAAAGTAAAATCAAAAGCTATGTGGATTCCCAAGTCTCTTCTAAAGGACTTGGATACAAAAATAAAATCAAAATTTATGTGGCCCAAGTCTCTCTTAAAAGGCTTGAACAAAAAGGAAAAGTCAGAGTTGGCATCCAAGCTTCCAAAGTCTTCCACTACATCTCCATCTAAATATCTCCCATCTTCTAACTCTATTTTGGGTCCTCATGTCCCAAAATCCATTATCTTCAATACTCCATCCATCTTAGGTCCTTGTGTGCCAAGATCTATATCCACTTATCTGTCAAAGTCTCAATCTATTGCATCCACTTTTCCTCCATCTGTCCACTACCCTTCAAGGTGTGTGTCGATGTTGATCTTATCACCATTTCCATTTACCTCTACACAAACATTTCAATACCCTATACAATATCTTGCACCTACCACCTACTCATCCATCTCATATCCTTCCATCCCTCTTATCCAGTCCACCGCATAATTCCTTGGATACCATCTTCCTTATCCTCCATATCAATCTTCTCTACCATCACCCTATCAACATCTTTGAGCATACTTTAAGTGGCCTTGGCCCATCATAGCATATCCTTCAAAGGAGAACTATCTAACGAGCAAGATGCTTATGTTCCTCCATAAAATCAAAAGTACCAAAAAAAAAGAGAAAAAGTGCCTTGGTGAAAACCTGGTCAACAGGCACCTTGGTAGCAAAAGTAAAGATAAATCAATCCGTCCTATGGTGAAAACCACTTTGTGTGGCACCTTGGATAAGTATCATGACGAAAACCTGGCAAACAGGCATCATGTGTAATTCCTCATACTTGCACTCTTCACTTGGGGCAAGTTCCTTCCATATCATATTATCCCATCATATCTTACATCTAGCTAATCCTGAGCATCCATGTTCCTTCTGGTGATCTTGACAAGATTGAGCCAATCCATGAACACTATGCCCCTTAAAATGCATTATCCTTTACATCAGCCTAATCACTTGCTCTCATCTATGCTACCCTATCATGATCTTACTTATCCCAAGCTTATCCTTCATATCTTCTAAGCATTCTTGGAATAATCCAAAACATCCACTCATACCTACATCACCCCTTATCCCAACCGCGCTATCATAGCTATATCTTATCCAAAATTGACCCATTGGAAAATTGAAAAAAATAAGTTCTTAGAAACCTCTTGGCATGTCCATTATTTTGGACCACATGCTTTTCATGACATCAGGTCATTATCCTATATGCTATCCAGCACCACTCCATGAGCCTACATTGCTATACTCCTTTTTCCCTAGCTTAGGTAATCTTGAGGAGACTGTCCTTGAGGGTCGCATGCACCCTTTTCATCCATCATTGTTTATTCATCTCATCCATCATCTTTCTAATCCATCTATAATGTCCTCCACCTTACTAGACATTGGGGGCAAACCAATGTGATCTTGCTGGAGATCGAGTAATCTCTAAAAATCTAAAAATTGGAAAAAGTCCTGAAAAATGGTCATCTTGGTGAAAACCTAGTAATAGGCACTTTGATGCATCAACCAAAAAAATAAAAATATAAAATCTCTATTGACTATCTTTCAATGAATAGGTATCGGGGTAAACTAACCTTGAATCTCGAAGATTGAGCCTCATTCTGGGGATAGTCTTTTGAAAGGTGATAATCTATTAGGTATTTGAGCAATCTAACTTAGATCCCTAAGGATCAAGCTTCGTTCTAGAGATGGTTCTCAAAATCTCACTGCTAGGTATCTGGGCAATCTAACCTGGATTCCTGAGAGTAAAGCTTTGTTCTAAAGATGACCCTCAAAAAATTAATTGAAACTGGTCGTACTCTAGGGGCAACCTTCCTGGTCTAGGGGCACTGTCCTATTACTTTTTGGGATCTCTTTCACGTCAGTCACCAGTGGTTCTCACTGCATCTGTCTATTGATGCCTAGCTGTATAGTCAGAAAATAGAAGCACTTCCATGGTAGACTGGTTTATCCTTCCGAGTAAGTGGTTTGGGGTCATGTCAAGTGCCTTGAATGGGTTCCTAACTTTGATTTGGCTTTATCCCCCTGTTCTGCCCCATTTCCACTTTTTCCAACCTATTTCTGGCACCCCAGACTGAAAAATTGGGACTTTGGCCTCAGGGTCAAGGTCAACCTTTTTGGGTCAAGGTTGACCTCAACCTTGACCTAGGTCACAATCGACCTTTTCCAGGCTTGGGATTCAAATTTCAAAATTTTAGGGTTTCCTAATGTCGGTCTTTGGAAAAATTTAATTCCCGCTTCTGGGTCGGTTGTTTTGGTCTTCAGAACAAAAAATATTAAATTATATTTAATATAGGTCCTCTTCTAGGGGCATGGGTCCAATTGGAATTTAATTCTCCTATGTCGGCCTCTCTAGAGGATTGTGCCCTAGTTTCGTATAAAAGGAAGCTTTCTCCTCTAATTTTCTCTAACCATGATCATCAAACATACTTGCAAGAATTCAAAGACTTGAAGAGTGAGATCTAAAGGTGAAGAAGCAAGATTTGAAGTAAGGTAAGTAGCCATTGAAGCATTCATCCATTCTCAAGCACTTCTCAAGCACTCATTTTCATCAAAGAGATCCATTGGTGGCCATTGAAGGATTCAAGCTCCATGGAGCCCTCTTGTTAAAGATTTCTCCATCCACATTCCTCCAAGCCTCTTCCAATTCAAGAACCCATTCAAGATTGGTGTTGAAGATCTACAAGCAATTGATTGAAGACATCCTACATTCTACATTCTACATCCTTTTTGGTGCATACATACTTGTGGATTCATGGATTTGAATCCGCCACAAGGACTTCTACAAGCGAGGTGAATTTTTGCATTTACTTTGTTTTATTTATGCAATTTCATTTATACTTTAAGGTTAATTCCAAAACTGGGGTTTGACCAAGGCAAACCCCTCCCCCCCAACAAAAAAACCATTTTTATTGCAGGTACAGGTTCAGAATAGCAGATTGGGGCACAGATTTGGATACCCTGAGTGTTAAGCTTCATTCTGAAGATGACCCTCAAAAACTTGACTTAATCGACGTCTTGGAAATCTAACCTAGAATTTGAAGAGTTAATCTCTGTTCGGGAGATGGCTCTAAAATCTTCATCAATCAATCTTTACATCATCAATTCTTGAAATCAATTTCAAACTATTCTTCTGTGCTTCAAACATCAAACTATTATTTGAATCAATGCGCTACTCGCACATCAATTCAAAGAGGGGCAAAATGTAACACCCTAAAATTGGCATCTTGCAACCACAACCAATTTTGTTGCGTTTGTCAACCTTATGAATCATCAAAGTCCTATTGTACTAGGCAATTATGAGTTTCGACAGAATCTACTTGACTTTAGTGTCAAATGCAGAAAATCCTAAATCTGCATTAATCACATACTACATTTAATTCCTAAATATCAATTACAATTGGCTAAATAAAACCTATGATTGAATTAATTTAATTACAAAGTCCTGGCACTTTAATTAAATTATATTCACCCTTTTAGCTAAAATACATAAAAAGGAATTAAATAATATTTGAGTATTAAATAAATATCCTCATTTCAATAATTGAATTTAATTATTCAAACAATTGAGAAAAAGGCATTTATGAGGTCATATTTCATTTATTTAATCAAATAGGTTCTCCAAAATCCTCACTTCAGTTCAGAAATGGAAACTTTGAGTTAAATGTGCTTCAAAAGTGCAACAAATCAGTCAATTGTTTCATTCACTCAAAAAGACAACAATTGATTGTTTCTCTCAAAGGAAACTTTCTATTCTGAACTGGATTTCAAAATGTTACCTATTTCTCTCAAAGGAAACTTGTCATTTTGAACTGGACTCTCATCCTATAAAAGAAATCTCTTATTTCTCATTCAAACAAAATGAGAATGCATTGTTGAAATATTGAATCGTTGTTGGATTTTTAATTCAATATTTGTGCATTCAATCTTTCATTGTTATCATCATTATTGCAATAGATTAATAAAATTCTAGATTAATCATGTATAGCTTAGTTTCTTTTACGCGTTCTTAGATTAATCTAATTTCATTTCTTAGATTAATATCATTTCTAGATTAATATTGCATATTCACTTCTAGATTATGATGACATGTAATTGATTGAATGTTTGAAAATGTTAAGTTGATCACTAAAATGCATAAAGATAATGCAAGACATTAAATTAGTTAATGAATTGTATTTTCATTGATGTCAACTTGATATAATCTAATTGGTTATAATCAAAGTGTCAAAGACTTCAGAGAATCAGAGAGAGAAAGATTATGCTTTCAGTAATGCATAAAAGACAAGCATTCACTGAGTGACTTCAAACACCAACGACTAGTGGAACCCGAAGGATAGAGATAACCGAAAGTTAAGTCACAGTGATGCCTGAGCAAAGAAACCAATGAGCATTACCAAATAGAAGAATCACAAGCATTACCGATGGCTAGAATTACAATGTTAATCGATGAGCAGACTTTGCAGTGAAGCTTGATGGACAGACAACACCGACGGAGAAGCCTGAGGAGAACTAAAGTGTTGACCGAAGCTATCAAAGAGTTACAACACCGAAGTTAACTGGAGCTCAAAAATGAAAAAATATCTAGCTGGCAGAGCTAAAAATAGGCTTAACTAGTTGTTATCATTGTTTTCATCAACAAGATAAAGCCAGAGATAAGTAAAAAAGATTTAAAGTTGTTTTATCTCGTTGACAAGAAGATTTCTACGAGATAAAACATGAGTTATTCTTTAAATCAGGATTGGCTAAGATTGTGGATCACACCAAGAAAAATAAAATCAAGAAGAGAGAAACGGTGATATCATGTTTATAAAGAGACAACTTAAATCATTATGAATTAAGGGGAGTGAATGAAAATAGGATGCTGACGAGAAACTGATGAAGAACAACTTCATATAGTCTTGATCAATCAAGCTGAGGAAAGAGCTAAATATGTCTGTGGACACCGAGCAACAGAGCACAACATCACTGAGCAGAACAAAAGTGGAGCAAAGGTATTGAAAATATATATTGATCATAATGGTTTAATGAGCTTACAATAGATCTGAAAATCTGCAAGTATAAGTTGTATATGTGAATAGATCATTTACTGTTTCAATTTAACCATTGATTCAAAAAGTCTCTTAACCAAGTAGGATTTAAAGATCCTTTCTATATTGAGATACATCCCAAGGAGTAACAAAAAGTTTGATCACGAAGATAGCATGAGATGCTAGCTACCATTTGACAAACTACACTGGGTTTGGTCATAGAAGGTAGCATAGAGATGCCAGTTACCATTTGACAAACTACACTGGCTTTGGTCATAGAAGGTAGCATAGAGATGCCCGATATCAAGTGACAAACTAATCTTTTAAATCCTCTAACAAGGTCACACCTAATAGTGTGTTTTTAACCTTTAACAAGGTTGGCTCTTCACCGAGCTCACTTTAGAAGAGTGAAAATTTTGGGTTACCGGTCCCAAGTGTTTTTTCCCTTAGCAGGGTTTTCATGTTAAAAATCCATGTGTCAATGTGTTTATGAGTCATTACTTTAGTGTTTTGCATTACACATAACTAATCTAGATTGACTAGTATACACTAAGCAATTTACTATTTTTCGGTAAGTGAAAGACTGCTATTCCGTAAACATAAAGAATAAGGTTTAAAAGATACCTCCGAGCAGTATTTATTTGATAAGTATATTTGAAGGCATACATCTTGTAGGATTGAAGATAATTAGAGGCTTAATATTGTGGTACTAAGTTTTTGGGTTGATTTATTGGAATATTTTAAGGCCACTGATTCACCCCCCTCTTAGTTATTTCTAACAACTGGTATCAAAGCTTGTGTTCTTAGAAAGGGAGTTTAACAGCTCAAGCAAAAGATCACAACATGAACAAACAAGATGTGCCCAAGTTGAATAAAGACAACTTTGCATCATGGAAAAGTAGAATAAGACTCCACCTATCAGGTATTGGTAATGATGTTACTCAACACCTTGATACTGAATATGTGTTTCCTACAGGACCTCATACTCTTGAGCAATTAAGAGAAAAGCATGAGCATAATTGCATGATGATAGAACTTGCTTCCTCACTCTCCGATGTTGAGTTTGAAGATGTCAAAACATGCACCTCTGCAAAGCAAATTTGAGATAAGTTGAAGCTGGTACATGGAAGAGATTCTAATGTACTAAGAGCCAAGGCAAAAATCCTAAGAGAGAGGTTTGATGACCTAAGGATGAAAGAAGGAGAAAATATCACTCAGTATAGTTGCAGAATCAAAGAGGTAGTCAATGCTATCCGAGGAGTTGGAGGTGTATTTGAAGAAGAGATAGTGGTAAGTAAAATATTAAGAACCTTACTACCTGTATATGCTATTAGAGTTTCTTCTATACAAGAAATGAAAGCAGTTGCAAACAATACAGTTACTCTAGATAGTCTGATTGGTAGACTAATTTCATTTGAGATGAATAACTTTGATAATAGTGTCTTACCATCTATAGAATCTGCATTCAAATCTTCTTTGAAAATGAGTAAGTCAAGTCATAGACACACTATGAGGAGTGATAGTGAAAGTGATAATGAGGATCAAGGATTTGATGAGATTGAAACACTAATGGCTAGAAGACTGCAGAGAGGCAAAGATAGATACAAAGGTAAATTACCACTTGTATGTTTTGATTGTAAAGAGGTTGGATGCTTTGCTGCAAGATGTCCAAATAAAAGAAAAGGACAGAAATAATGATAGAACATATGAAAAGAAGTTTGACCGAGGTGATAAAAAAGCTTACCGAAGCAACCAAAAAACTGAAAGAAGAGATACCCGAGACTACAAGGAAAAAGGAAAGAAATCTTGTTACCTAGCTGAGAACAGAGCTGATGATACTGACACCGAATCTGAAGAAGACATTGAGATGGTATTTATAGCCATGAAGGATGATTTAGACGAAGAAGAAGAAAGGTATGTAGAAACTTCACTCATATCTAAGGTTAGTAAGAATGATGTCTGGATCATAGATAGTGGCTGCACTCACCACATGACCGATGATAAGTAAAAGTTTGAAACTTTTGAATACTATAATGGTGGTTCAGTAAGAATGGGTAATGAGACACCTTGTCCAGTTGAAGGTAAAGGAACCGTAATGTTGAATAACCTGATCAAATGTGAAAATGCTTACTGGGTAAAAGGACTGAATTATAATTTGTTAAGTGTTTCACAACTAAAAAATACAGGTCACCGAGTAGCATTTGAAAATAAGAAGGCAAAGATCTTCAATGAATCAAGAAGGTTGATCGGAACTGGTGAGCAGACAAAAGGTAACCTTTTCTATTTTGATGACATTAACACCACTTGTTTAATGGCTAGAAATGAAGACATATGATTGTGGCACAAAAGATTGTGTCATGTGAATTTTGACAACATGATAAAAATAAGCAATAAAAGGAATGTCAGAGGCTTACCGAGCATGACAAAGCCCGAGCATATCATGTGCAAGAATTGTCAAAAAGGTAAGATGACAAAGTCTAGTTTCAAGAGTAAAGCCCATATATCTAATGCAATTCTAGAATTAGTCCATACTGATCTATGTGGACCCATGAGGACAAAGAGTTACTATGGAGATATATTTTTCATTCTCTTTGTTGACGATTATTCTAGAATGATGACAGTTATGTTCTTAAAAGATAAATCAGAAGCATTCAAGATGTTTAAATGGTATAAGGCTATGGTAGAAAAACAAAGTGATAAGAAATTGAAAAGCTTAAGGTTAGATAAAGGAGGGGAATTTATTTAAGATGAATTCACTAATTTATGTAATGAGCATAAAATTAAAAGATAGGTTTCTGCACTGAGAACACCACAACAAAATGGAATTACTGAGAGGAGAAACAGATCAATTGTTGACTGTGTAGGAACATTGATGATTGAGAAAAGCATCACTCAAAATTTCTGGAGGGAAGCTGTCAGTACTGCTATCTACACATTGAACAAAGTACAACTGAAGAAGGACACAAAGAAGACACCCTATGAACTTTGGTATGGTTACACACCCAATGTAAGTTACTTCAGAATCTTTGGTAGTCAATGTTATATTTTGAAGGATGATAGAAATGGAAAGCTTGAATCCAAAAGTGATGAAGGTATCTTTCTAGGGCATTCCACCAAAAGCAAGGCTTATAAATGTCTTAACAAGACATCTATCAAGATCATTGAAAGTGCAAATGTAAATATAGATGAATTTGCAAAAAAGAATGATAAGGAAAGCAGAAAAGAACCAGAGGACTAAAATAGGTTTATTTATATTGAAGAACCTGGCACTCTACTGAGCAACAATGTATTTCTCCCGAGCAACAAAACATTGCACCCGAGCATCAGGCTGTAATTTCCAAAAAATCAGGATAATACTCAAGATGATGTACCAAGTGATGAAGATCAGAACGAAGGTCAAGAAGATGATCAAAATGATGGACAAAGAGCTGAACCAAAACATGCCAAGTATTTCAGAAGACATCATCCACAAAATCAAATCATAGGAGATAAGAAGGCTATAATGAGAACAAGAAGTAAGTCACTAAAAACTAGATGTTTACTTTATAATTTTGAGCCTAAATCTATTAACACTACACTTGAAAATGAAGAATGGGTCAGTGCTATGAATGAAGAAATAGAACATATTGAGAAGAACAGTACATGGACACTAGTACCAAGACCTGATGACAAGAATGTCATCGATACCAAATAGATATTTAGAAACAAGTTGAATGAGAATGGAGAAGTCACAAGAAACAAAACAAGGTTAGTATGCAAGGGGTATGCACAAGAAGAAGGTATTGATTATGGAGAAACCTTTGCACCTGTTGCTAGACTAGAAGGAGTTAGAATCTTACTTGATTATGCTGCATTCAAAGAATTCAAGGTATACCAGATGGATGTCAAATCTGCATTCCTAAATGGAATACTGGAAGAAGAGGTATACATTGAACAACCAGAAGGGTTTGTTGATCCAGACAAGAGGAACATGGTATGCAGACTATATAAAGCCTTGTATGGAATGAAATAAGCACCTAGAGCCTGGTACGAAAGACTTCACTCCTATCTCATTAGCATTGAATTTGTAAGAACAAGTGAAAATAACAATTTGTACTTAAAAGAATATACCGATGGTAATATTCTGATTGCTGAAATATTTGTTGATGATATCATTTTTGGGGGAAATGAAATGTTATGCAAATCCTTTGCAAAAGAAATGAGCAAAGAATTTGAAATGTCTATGTTTGGGGAGATCAAATTCTTTCTTGGTCTACAGATTATTCAACAAGATGCATGCATATATATATATATCACTCAGTCCAAATACATCAAGGAAGTGCTGAAGATATTCAAGATGGAAGATTTCAAACTAGTTGGAACACCTATGGCTACCAGATGTAAGCTGACAAAAAAAGACAAATCAAATGAGGTAAATCAGACCTTGTATAGATCAATGATTAGAAAACTAATGTATGTTGTTCATACCAGACCAGATATAGCACATGTAGTTGGAATTGTTGTAAGATTCTCTGCTAATCCCAAAGAATCACATATGACTGCTGTCAAGAGAATTGTAAGATATTTGAAGAACACTGAGGACTATGGCTTATGGTATAAAAGAGAAGGAAATTTTGAGCTACAAGTCTATACAGATGCTGATTGGGCTGGAAACATTGATGACCGAAAGAGCACAACTGGAGGAGCATTCTTCATGGGTGACAGAATTGTCACATGGATCAACAAGAAGCAAGGATGCATCTCTCAGTCTACTGCAGAAGTAGAATATGTGGTTGCTATTACAATTTTCTCTAATATTACATGGATCAAACAGTTGCTGGAAGGTATGAATATGAAGATCCTTGAACGAGTGATTATATATTGTGATAATACCAATGCAATTAACATTTCTAATAATCCAGTCATGCATGCTAAGACTAAGCATATTGATATCAAGTATCACTATCTAAGAGAACAAGTGCAAGAAAAGGAGGTGATACTGGAATATGTTCAATCAAAGGAACAATTAGCTGATATATTCACCAAGCCATCACCGAAAGATACATTTGAGTACTTGAGACAAAGACTAGGGGTAAAACCCTTGTTTATCAGTCAGTAAGCTGAATAGGAGGCTGCATCAACCTACATACAATCATAAGATCATTCATGTTGATGCAAGCACCAAGATAAATAACAACATATACATCTGTACACAACAAGGTACAAATCTGCACCGAACACCAGAGACAGTGTATTGCTGATGGATAGGGAAATTTAAGGAGTATATTATAAAAAGGAATGGAAGATGATACAAAAGAATTGTTTGACATTGTTGTCAAAGGGATAGATTATCTCATTATCATGAATTACAAGGGAGAGAGATTCTCATTATTATAAGGGATAGATTATCTCATTATCAAGAATTATAAGGTAGAAAGATTCTCATTATTATAAGGGATAGATGATCTCATTATTAGGAAAATATTATATCATTATCCATGAAGAAAAGTTCCTAAGAATCAAATGGAAGAGTTAATCAATATCCAAAGGGAGAGATTGATTACATATGAAATATCCATATAAGGGAGAGAAGTAACAAAAGGAGAGAGTATATACAAAGGGAGAGATTGCTGTCAAAGGAAAAAGAGATTATCAAGAAGAGGAATAGTCAAGGCATAGCATATATCAGAACAAAGATAGAAGCTGCTACATCTATCCAGTGAAGGGATTGAAGATTGAAGAAATCCACTCTACAAGAAATAAATCCAAGCTATGTGAGCTTACCGAGAGCCAGACATTTGTAATAGTTACAATAGGAGAGATTGATGAAATTGTTATATTTCATATTGTATTAGTAATAATGTAGTGTGTTTCCATCAATGCCAAAGGGAGAGATTGATGACATGTAACTGATTGAATGTTTGAAGATGTTGAGTTGATCACCAAAATGTAGAAAGATAATGCAAGACACTAAATCAGTAATGGATTGTATTGTCATTGATGTTAATTTGATATAATCTAATTGGTTATAATCAAAGTGTCAAAGACTTCAGAGAATCAGAGAGAGAAAGATTATATTTTCAGTAATGCATAAAAGACAAGCATTCACTAAGTGAATTCAAACATCGACGGCTAGTGGAACCCGAAGGACAGAGATAACTGAAAGTTAAGTCAGAGTGATGCCCGAGCAAAGAAATCGATGAACATTACCAAAGAGAAAAATCAAAAGCATTACCGATGGCTAGAATTGCAATGTTAACCGACGAGCATAACTTTGCAGTGAAGCCCGACGAACAAACAACACCGATGGAGAAGCCCGAGGAGAACTGAAGTGTTGACCGAAGCTATCAAAGAGTTAAAACACCAAAGTTAAATGGAGTTTAGAAATGACAAAATATCTAGTTGGAAGAGCTAAAAATAGACTTAACTGGTTGTTATCATTGTTTTCATCGACAAGATAAAGCCAAAGATAAGTAAAAGATTTAAAGTTATTTTATCTAGTTGGCAAGAAGATTTCTATAAGATAAAACAAGAGTTATGGTTTAAATCGGGATTGGCTAAGATTGCAGATCACACCAAGAACAAGAAAATCAAGAAGAGAGAAACAATGATATCATGTCTATAAAGAGACAAATTAATTCATTATGAATTAAGGGGAGTGAATGAAAAATAGGATGCTGAAGAGAAACTGACAAAGAACAACTTCATACAGTCCTGATCAATCAAGCTGAGGAAAGAGCTAAAGATTTCTGCGGACACCGAGCAACATAGCACAAAATCACCGAGCAGAACAAAAGTGGAGCAAAGGTATTGAAAAGATATATTGATCAGAATGGTTTAATGAGCTTACAATAGATCCAAAAATCTGCAAGTATAAGTTGTATAAGTGAACAAATCATTTAATGTTTTAGTTTAACCATTGATTCAAAAAGTCTCTTAACCGAGTAGGATTTAAAGATCCTTTCTATATTGAGATACATCCCAAGGAGTGTCAAAAAGTTTGATCACGAAGATAGCATGAGATGCCAGATACCATTTGACAAACTACAATGTTTTGTCATAGAAGGTAGCATAGAGATGCCCGATATCAAGTGACAAACTAATCTTTTAAATCCTCTAACAAGGTCACACCTACCAATGTGTTTGTAACCTTTAACAGGGTTGACTCTTCACCGAGCTCACTTCAGAAGAGTAAAAATTTTGGGTTATCGGTCCCAAGTATTTTTTCCCTTAACAGGGTTTCCACGTTAAAAATCCATGTGACAATGTGTTTACGAGTCATTACTTTAGTGTTTTGCATTACACATAACTAATCTGGATTGATCGGTATCAACTAAGCAATTTACTATTTTTCGGTAAATGAAAGACTGCTATTTGGTAAACATAAAGAATAAGGTTTAAAAGATAACTCCGAGCAATAGTTATTTGATAAGTATATTTGAAGGCATACATCTTGTAGGACTGAAGATAACTAGAGGCTTAATATTGTGGTACTAAGTTTTTGGGTTGATTTATTGGAATATTTTGAGGCCACTGATTCACCCCCCCTCTCAATTATTTCTAATAGATTAATCTTACATTCTCATTTCTAGATTAGACATTGCATCTACATTTCTAGATTAAATCCTCCATTCTTAGATTGGTCTTGGTTGTTGGGTTCTTGAATCTGAGAGCTTACTCAAAACCCCGTCTAGACAGGAGGCAACATGTCGACTCATCTAGGCATGTAGGATGAATAAATTCATATTCATTTCTGTATGTGACTAATGAACAATGACTATGTTGAAGTGTATGGCTAAGTAAGATGGAATGTTGTTGCTGATGGCCAATTTTTGGTTTTGGGTGCCATTTCAAAACCTAGTCTTAAGGTTTTGGGAGCATTTCAAAACCCTATGGTTTCCCTCTTTGTTTGGGTGACTCTTTTTTTAATCCAGGGAGTGTTATTTGTTTTATTTTTCTATTGGAAGTCATGAAGGTTATTTGAGCCTTGTTAAAACCCATTATTCAGGTTAAGGGAGCTTGGAAAAACCCTTATTTCACGATCAAGGTTAGTAGAGCCTTTAAAAACCCTATATTTTGAGTTGTAAGGCTTTAGTCTGTTTGTGTCGTAGCCTGTGCTTTGTATCCTTATTTTTTAGGTTGATTTTTTTTGTGTTGTTGGTTAGCGGCTAGTTTATATTGATCTATTCTTTGCAACTGTTGGTTTATGCAGAGTTCCATATCCCTCTCAAAATTTGTTTGTAAAAGGGTTTCAGGGTTCCTTCAAAACTTGTTTCCCCTAATAAAAAACATTCATTAGTTTGTAAACAATAATCACCCACAATCAACAATATATAAATAATAACCACCTTCATAATGCAAAAGAAGTAGTGAGGCTATTCTACCAATGAGTAGTAAATTGTATTGAGATGATTCGAATTGTGCAAACACCCTATATAAATAGCAAAGATGTAATGAGACAAAGATAATCGACATCTGACTCATAACAACTACTAACTAACAATGCACTATGTCAATTACCTGTAAAACTTAAGCCTATATGAATGAGATAAATCCACATTTACTTCAACACCTACTATGACAATGACCTAATACACACAAGTAATTTGTAATTTGTGGGAGTTGTAAGATTGCAAGGGCCAAGTTCTATTAGATCGATCCCCTTTATTTGGGCTATATTCTTGATCACGATAATTATTGAAGACTTCTCTTCAATCATGTAAAAGTTTTAAAATGATTTGATGAAATATTAGATTCCTTTTAATGATCTAAAACAAAGTGCTTCTATAACAATTCTCTTCTTGATACATAGGATTTTCAAATACAGATTGCTAATGAATTGATTTCAAATACAAATTTCAAGATAATAAGTGAATGGATGAATGTATTTATCAACATAAATATAATCAATAATAAATATAAATTTAGAAAAAATAAATTAAATATATACATTTTATATAAATGAAAATAAATATACTCATAATAGAAACTCAATACTAAATAAAAATGATTATATATATACAAATTTCACCCTAACAAATCTAAACATGTATTACTCAAAATCAAAAGTTCTTCATCGTTGAAGGGAAGGTCCTTAGAAATTGATGAAAATCTTAAAAAATAATGGTAGGAGAGATGGAAAAAAAGGAGAGAATCCTTTTTGTCGTCCACGTCTACTAGTCCCTCCAAAAAAATTGGGAAGTGCTAGGTTGACCTCGATTTGAATTGTGGAGGCAAAAGAAAATTCAAAATGGGGTATCGGGGATGATTGTCCTGTTTGCTTTCGGACAGGTAAATGTCAAAAACCGGTCTTCTTTCTTTGATTTGAAACGCAGTAATAAAGTTTTGGCACGCTTAGGTCATATTTGGATTGCATTTTTCCTAAAGCTGTGCTTCAGACAAGCGAACATCTTTTAAGGAGGTCGGAGTTGCAGAAAAAACGCACGATTGCAGTGGCTTTAATTGCGATTTATGGTCGTCTTCATTGGATTCTGCAGGGTGAATGGGTATATGGAATGGAACAGGTATGTTGGAATCCCAATTCAGGAAAACGCAATTTTATGTAGATGAGGGGGAATTCAATGTGGGTTTTTAATATACGGGCGGGTGCCTTCTCATCTCCCAATCGTTTGTTGGGTATTGGAGCAGTTGGGCATTTGATTATGCAGGGTTCAAGGTTTAGGGTATAAAGATTTAAGCCTGTCAACCCCATTTGCCTTGTATGGATCCTCATCTATTGCGCATAGTATAGTGAGGATCCATAAACAGCCTCAACGAAGGAATCTTTTAGCCAATCTAGAGCAAGAGAGAAGAAAACTATGGAAAGAGTGATTAGTCCTCAGTTGAAGCAAGACCCAGATGGAGATCGTGAGAGCAGAACACCACCGATCCAGAACTATGTTCAACAGCTAGACAAGAAAGCCATAGTGCAGTTTCTAGCTCGCCTGTCTGAGCTTCAGGATGGGCAGGCTTCTGGACAACATTCCATTACTTGGTATGAAGTGATGGCTCGAGAACACGGGAAGCTTATAATTCCCCACATAAGTGAAATGATGAGAAACGTGTTAAAGGTTTTGTCCTCAGAGGCGCCCTCATCGACCCTGCAACAGGCCTGTGCAAAGGTGGTTTCGGCTTTGGCTAGGTATACAATTGAACCCAGCTCATTTGAAAGAGAAGCAGAAGGGGTAATCCGAGATTTGGCAAGTCCTCTTCTTGAAGTTTTGCTGGGTAATGCACCTTCTCTGGCAGAAGGAGCAGCAATGTGTTTGCATGCTTTGGTGAATACAGAGGTATGGAAATTTGCACCTGATGATATTGTGAATGAGGTCTGTCTGAGAGTCGCAGGGGCATTGGAGGAAAAAGGAACCCAAACCACAGGTCACATGAAGTTAGTTTGTTCTCTAGCGAAGCATAATAGTCTAATTCTTGAAGCCTACGGAAGGACCCTGCTTAAGGCAGCAGATGATATCCTTGTCATTGCAAATTGGCAGCTACGTCTATATGCTGTGCAGATGATCAATGCTCTGTTGAAATCTGTGGATTCTGACATTTTAGCTTCAGAAATTCCCATAACTATTACACACATGGAGAGATGTAGGTCTGATAGAATCCCTCCGATAAGAAATGCTGCTTCAGAAACACTTAAAATTGCCAAGGCTATAGCCTCTGAGAGGGGAATGGATGTAAACTATGAGAGCATTTCCAGCGAAGAGGAAATTTCCAATGAAGATTTGACATCTCAAAACAGCAACTGCTGCAGCGTTAGTGACTTTTCACAAGATACACGTATGAATTCCTACGGTGATTCCCACGTCTCTTTACGCCATTCTTTTAATACCAAACGGCAAATTCCTTCAATATTGGGTTCTGCTGCTGCGGCTAGAAGGTCCTGTAGTTTGTATGGAAGCCAAGATTACAATTCTGATGGTATTGATGAGGCTTCCTTCTCAGGGAAAGTTAGAGATTCATCCTTTTCCATGCACCCTGAAATGTCAAATTCAAAGTCAAAATCTCCCTATACCTTCTTGAATCATAGAGGAAAATATAGCGAGTCTGGTGAGTATTTTATTGGAAGATCACTATTGGAAAATAACAGTGTGCCAGAGGGTGATACTGAATCTGAAATTGATGGTGGAACGTCTGGTAGAAATTACTCACGTGGAGACATGAAGACCAGGTTGTACATGCTGCAACAAAGAGAGAACGGAGATGAATCAACCAATGAGAAAGACTGCATTGAAAGCAAGCACTCCCGGCTTAGCTGCATCCATTCTCCATTTCCTTCCGAGGTGGGTGAAGAAGAAGACACTGGAAGGCCAAAGGTATAGTGTGTGCGCGTGTGCGTCTGCCTCTGTCCGTGTGTGTGCCTATTGCTTGCGTGGGTGTGCCTGTGTTCTTGTGTGTGCCCATGTTCTTTCTTTACATATAGAATTCCTTAGTTGCCATGATCTCTCTATAACGTATTCTTTTTTTCTTAAACCTCGGAAAACAACTGGGTCTTAAACCAACTTTCCATCCAAGGTTCTATATATTATAATACCAACGGTTTAGAGTAAATGCAAAGGGAATTATGCTCATATATCAAGCAGTGGGGTTTTATATATTAACAGGAATAGACTATATTTAATAGTTACAGTTTGGTTTGTTGGTTTGGCAAGTGTTTATGTAGCCCATGCATGTTGATTATGCTTATGTTTTTAACTCACTGAAACACAATATTTATTTTAAGTCCTTTTTAAAATATGATGTTCAGGAAGTAAAATACTGGTTTTTGTTTCTTTTTCCTTATTTTTTCAGAAAACAGAGTGTATGACAAGGACAGATGATGTGAAGTTGAATGAATTTAGCCCTCCAGGAACATATGTTGGATCTTTGCAATGTCATTCCTCCGCGCAGGTCACAAGAAGAAAATCACAGTCCATAACAGAGTTTACAGATTTTACAGATGGTAATTATGATATTTATGATTCATTGGGGGGAGAAAGCACTGGACAGATGCCTGCTGCACTGAAAGGAAGGACACTGCTTGACAAGCTGGAGAGTGCTGCTGATGGATTTTCAGATAGAAGCAATTCACAAGAGGGAAGTATGCAAAACAGTTCTGTATGGTCAGAAAGTGTGCAAGTAAGTGATTCTTTATCACCTACTTCTTCAGGCAATCTTTTCCAGGATATATTAGATAACAAGGAAGACTACCTGACCACTATCCCAACTGAGCCAGACAAAAAAATTTCTAGAGTGAATGATACGAAGCAAAATTGCCAGTCAGCAGAAGTTGATTCAAGTGAAGGTTCAGTGGATTTTCCTGAGTTTGAAGAGATGAGTGTGTTTCGTAGAGGCTGGACAAAGGTTATTTACCTTATCGAGTCAATATTGGGAGGATCCTTGTGTGCTGTGCTTGCCATTCCTGTAGCTATGGTTGCTGTGAAGTTATTTAGTACGGAAGAAGAATGTCATGTCATGGTTCCAACCTAAGGCAGTTTCATTTTGTTGCCATGTCCACATGTACAATGTTTAAAAATGTACAAATGTTACCAACAAAGCAGGGAGCTGTATCTGTAATGGGAGGATGCAGTTTGATTCATTTGTATTCAAATTTTGGGTTTTGTGCATATTCCTTTCATGAAACTTTCTTTTGCTCATCTCATGGAAGGAGTTTGTACCATCATTTGGTTTTCTGGCTGTTGCTAGAACAGAGTGTATGTTGGGGGGTTATGTGAAGCAGTATCATTTCCTCTGAGACCCTCATTTTGGTGTCTCTTGTGTACTCATTCTATATTCTGTAATACTTAAAATGTCGTATTTTATATCTGATTGAGTATTAATGTTTTTCCAGCTCTAGCTTGATAGTGTAGAAGGAAGCATTTGGTCTTCATAATAGTACAATTCAGTTATGCAGACCTGCAAATAAATTGCCTTGTCAGGTAGCTGAATCAAGGTGTTGTTTGATTGTGTAGAAGGAAGTGCTTGGCCTTCATAATAGTACAAACTAGTTATTCAATCCTGTAAATAAACTGCCTTGTCAGGTAGCTGAATTCAAGGTGTTGTTGATTGTCAACCTTTTGACAGTGCATGACATTCCTATCTATGCTCTTTAGAAACAGTTTATACTTGATGTAGAGAGTAGCAATTTGTCTATAAATAATCTATACTGTTAAGAGGTTCATGGCGTGTACAAATTCTGAACAAATCAACATATGTAACAACTGCTGATCAGTTTTCTTTATTCTCATGAATGGTTTTGCAGACAGTCTGTTTCTGATATTGATAAATGCAGGTTTTGAAAGGGCCCAGACTCTTGTACCATGAAACAGCCAACGGGCGAAGGAAACAAGTACCATGAGATATGGGGACAACCCAAACAACTCATCAAAACAAAACATAGAGATATAACTACAGCCGAGCACAACCACAACCAAAAATAAATACCAATAGGGGTCACTGGGATCCAACCTACACAATGCCAGACCAATCCCATTCAATCCCACACCCTTCACTTTTGTACGAGATTGATAGACAGATTTAGGAAGACTGTCATTCTGCCTTTGTACGACTGTACTAGAAATACTATCACCCATATCCTTAAGGCTTAGAGGAAAGAAAAGTCGGGGGGAGGGTGTGGGGATTCCTCCACAAAGTGCCCATCCATGTGCGTGGAGCAATGGAATGTTGAGGCAGAGTTTCCAAGTGTCAAACAACTTCCACATGAGTGGACTGAAGTATTTCTGAGGCCGAAGGCATTTGCCTGAGTAATTGGACTAGAAGGGTGTTGGACTTGCCAACAGGAGCTGATGGGGTAAAAGGGGTGGGAATCGCTAGAATTGTACCATTTACATGAGATCCAACATTGTGAGAAGACATGCTATCTTGAGAGGAACCATCAGCCAAAGAGTTGGAGGCTTGAATAGTCAAGTTTTACAAGCATTCTTCTACCACACGAATAGTTGAGAGAGTGGACACAATGGTTAGGTGTCCAATCATAAAGCATCGTTTGTATTGGAAGGGGAGGCTTTCATAGTCAAGTACTTGAGTCCAAGGTCTATACTCCACCATCAAAATTATGTCCCCACGAAGTGGCTTGGATATGTTAATATCCACCAGAATGCAAGCAAACATTAGTGACCCATGTAGGAAGTGGTAGAGTCAACTGTAAAGAAGTGGGCAATAGAGTTCCCTATGGTCTTGTAGCAAGAATTTTTTTAGAATTGGAGAGGAAATTGAGAAGGTGAACCCACACAGGTCTAACATAGAGAGGTTTGGAAAGGGAGTTGAAGGAAGGAGTCCAAGGCTTGATAGAGAGAGTACTCTCCCAACAGTCGCAACCTGTTGTCAAGCACCAAATCATTTTCTTTTGACAAGTCAAAAGATACAATGAAGAAACCCTTAGCACAAGGGAAGAGCTTGATTTTGCCCATCAAGAGCCATTTGTTTGCTCAATTTGCAAACCAAGCCCCTGTGCAAATAAAATCTTCATTTTCAATCACATCTTGTTCACAAATCAGAATCAGGGAAGATTTACACAAGGGAAGGGTTATAATTTCCCCCATAGAGGGCAAGTAGTACCCCAAACACAAAATGTTTGCAAAGGATTGTTGACTGTCAGCACTAGTAATTTCAACTTTCGCATTACTGGCAGTGAGGGCACCCTGAGGAACACTAGTCTTCGGAACAGAGGGGACCATAGCTTTGGAAGCACCTCCGTCCCCTAAAATAGCTTTGGTGGGAGGATTACCAATAGCATAGGGGTTGGCAGCCACATAGATCGCATCAACAGCCAAACAAGGGTTGACAGAAGGAGCGGCGTGGTTAGTAGGCACTGTGAGAACTGATGTATCGTCATCTGCAGGTGCGTAGAGGGCAAAGTCGATGCCCAGGAGGGGTGGAATAATGCATGCAGGAGGAATAGGAGTTACATGATCCCCATTAGCAAGGTCACCACATGCAGACATAGCCCCAAGCCTTCAGACATGCCGGAAACAGTGCCCAAACAACCACCATTTGTAGTAGCATCAAGCCTAGAACCTGAGTGGGAGTGCAGACATTTCAAAATCCATAGCTTGATGGTCATGATATTGCAAATTATACATTTTTGCAGAGAGTCTGTTTTAATGGATACCTAAAATTATTTAGAACAGCTACAAATATGTGATAATACTTATACAAGTAAAAGAGCTAATTAGTTTTTTCTCTTGTGGATTGATTTATGGAGTGCCTATTGGAGAATCAAAATAGCTCTACAAGTAACATACTTGTGGATTTATATGGTTCTGATCCTAGCTGTGCCCATCTTGTAATTTGCAGTCTTTAATAGGGTAAGACCATAGTTCAAACACTTAGTAAGTTGCCATCTTGTGAGAACTCGTGAGTCAAATGTCTCAATCAAGTTACTAGCCACTTCATTGCCACCAAATTTTGCTGAGTTTTTGGTGGAGAACTCTCCATAAGCTCTCCAGCTAGCAGGAAACTTTTTTTTTCAACATTTATTCCAGTTTAATTCTCTAATTCCTGTTTTTTGGTCTTTTCCCCCCTGTTTCTGTGGATTTGATTGATTTATAACATTAGTCCTAGCTATGCAAGAATTAAATTCATTTGTAATGTTGTTTAACACTATCTTGGAGTTATTCAAGTTTATTTTATGAATTCATCCATTTTTTCAATATGACGAGTTTTCTCAAGTCCCGAATCTTCCTGTATGTGATTTTTATCATTTTCTCCAAGACAAGCAAAAGTCAATTTCATTTCTTGCATGCAACACTTAAATTTGTCAATAAATTTTTTCTACTTATAGTGTTCTTTCTCTGGTGGTTAGAATGAAATATATTCGTCATCTCAGCTAAGTTTTCTGTTTCTCTTTTCTGTAGTTTCTGGTCGGCCAGATTACACTTCGACCAACCCAAATTCAGATTCACTTGAACTATTGTTTTGGTTTCTTATAAATGCTAAGCTGCTTTCCCCTTGTAATAAATGTAGAAAAGCAATTGCCAGATAAATTAAGTTTCGCTTAAATATTTGAATACTTCACTTCATTAAAGATCAACTCCTGTGACCATCCGATAATGCTGTGATCACTGGCTCTAGCTTGGAATGGTGATGAAAAAGATACATTAGATTGTTCTGGTTAGTTTTTGGATCTGTCACCCCATGCTGTTTATTGTTTAAAAAAATAGTCTCGCTGTACAAGCAACCAAAAGTAACCTGAACTCAGACCCTCTTCGAAGGGTAACCGACAGTAATGATCAATCAAAAATAATGAACAAAGCATTCAGTTAACACGTTCTGTTAAAATCTGCACACCAGAATATATCCATATGGCCACAGCAGAGTAATTACCAAAGGTTCAAAGATCTCCAAGATTGAAAACAATAACTGGCCATCTACTCTAGCTTATATGAGTTGAACTACATATCAGGCATCAGCCTTTCTTACAACTGCATTCAAAGTTTTGCAATAACGTTTGTTTGCATGAAAACATTTGACAATTCTAAAATAATTTTATCAATAATTTTTTCTAATAATCTATGAAATGGAGATTAAATTGATAATGTTTGCATAGTGTTCCCTGATTTATCCAGCAACTGAACGAGTTGATTTTTTTAGATTTTTTGTTATTTTAGATAATTAAACAATTCTTCTAAAAAATTATGTTCAGTTGCAGGTAATGATTATATGATTTAATCATCTTTAGTTTTGATTAGGTAAACATGGATTTTGAAAGAGTCTAGATCCCTATACAGAAAGAGAGATCAAGAATTAAGCTTGATAAAACTACAAAGGACAACCAAGAGAGTCGACCAAAGTACAACAAAGATATGTAGTTTCTTAAGAAACCAACCCAAATTCAGGGCGGTCTGAAACCAAATTGTTCCAATGATTTTTGCTTCAAGTGCACCAGTCTTCCAGCTCCAAACTTCTTTATTTTGATGCAAGGAGGAAACATAAGTTCAAAATCAGAACTATCATTCAACCTCAAATTCTTATAGAGGTATCCATCTCTGAATAGTCAACAAGGGCGTTACCCCTACTTTCTGCCTTCTGCGCATTCTTGGGAGTCTTGCGCTCCTCAACAGCCATTGTTGTTTGTTCCTTTTTTCTCCAGACATGGTACTTTTTGTTGCTAAGGCAACTAGCAGTAATATGACCCACTTTACCACAACTGTAGGAAACATCTGAAGAGTCTTCAATTTCAATTGCTATACCCAATCACCATATTTGGAAGAAAGGGTAACATGATTTGGGAGCTCCTTGTTTTCCTCCACAAGCACACAAAAACAAGTGAAGCAAATGCTTCCTAAATATTTTCACTGAATCAGCAATAAAGAACTGCCCAAAAGTTTTTGCAATAAGGATAAAAACTTTCTGGTTCCAATATTCCAATCGCAGCCTCGACAGTCTGACCCACAAAGGAAACTTTTTGGTATCTTCCCCCATTGTAAATGGAGACCAATTTTTAAGGCATAGAACATTCTGCACCAGCAACCAAGAGCCATCTAAAAGGGTCCTTGAGCAATCGTCTGGATTTGAAAAAGAGAATAAGACCAAATGTTTATCATAGCAGCAACCTCTACCTTACCTCTTAGATTCCACTTCTGGATCATCCATCTTCTAGCAGCATCAATGTTGGGACAATCATTGCAGAATCTCCCAACGAAGTGAATTCCTAAACCAACCAGCCGACTTGCTAGAAAGTGAGTCAGGAATAGCAAGTATCTTCTCCTCCACCTTGGCCTAGACAAGAACATAGCATCAGAAACCCCTTCAACAAAAATCTCCTTACACGAAGTGCAAGAGTGAAGCACTCTTGCACAATTGAAGCAACAGGCACACACCCATGCACAAGAGGGAACCCGGAAAACCCTAGGACATTCCTCCATGCAAACACTTGCTATAGCCATGACACAGGAGGAGACAACTTGCAAACAAGGACCACCTGCAACCTTAAAACTTGGGGAAGTCGCCTCACACTGCACTGCAGAGTTCGTGGGAGAGGGTAGAAGAAAGTCTCTTGAGAGAATGATCAAGGTCACACGACCTAGACCCAAAGAAATTTGGCTTGGGAGGAGATAGATACGGCAGAGAAACATTCCTCCAAACTTCATGCATTGCAGAAGCCAAATGCACTTGAAGGACATTCCGCTGTGCCTCCAGCCACAATGCCAAGAGGGAATCATCCTCTTCGTCCTTCCCCTGGTAGCTCCTAATCATCCTTAGTTGACACTGTAACTTGAGATTGATAGGTGGTTGTCCTCATGCTGTTATCTCAAAAATTCAAGTGAAGAGTGTTGGAATTGATGCTTTGAAGGACATGTATGCAGCAGATGCAGATTTTGGAGAAATGTATCAGGTATGTCTTGAGTTGAATGATAGATATCATCATGAATTTTCTGATTATTTGTTACAAGGACTTCTCATTAAAGGACAGTTATGCATTCCTAAGTGTTCAATGAGAGCCAATATCATTCAAGAAAAGCACAGTGGTGCTATGTCTAGTAATTTTGGATTAGATAAGACATTAGAGTTTGTAATATGGCATTCCTTTTGGCCAAGGTTTCAAGTTGATGTTAGAAAGTTTATGGAAACATGTTCCATTTTTCAAAAAGCCAAAGGAAGGAGTACAAATGCAGGTTTATATCAGCCTTTACCCATTCCATCAAGACCATGGGAGCATGTAAGTATGGATTTTTTCATGGGATTTCCCAAGACCCAAAGGGGATTTAATAGTGTTTTTTTGTTGTGGATAGATTTAGTAAAATGGCACACTTCTTGCCATGTAAATCCACTAGTGATGCATCCTACATTGCAGATCTTTTCTTCAAAGAGATAGTTAGAATCCATGGATTACCTTTGAATATTGTATCAGATAGAAATGTCAAATTTCTTGGAAATTTTTGGAGGACTTTGTGGAAGAGACTAGGGACAAATCTATCATTCTCATCAGCATATCATCCACAGACGGATGGGCAAACAAAAGTTGTAAATAGATCATTAGGAAATCTCCTAAGGTGCCCCACAAAATAGCATGGAGAGAAATGAGATTCTATACTTGCTCAAGCTGAATTCTCATACAATGACACAGTTAGTAGGAGCACCAACAAGTCACCTTTTCATATTGTTTATGGGATGAACCCAACGGGAGTGTTTGAACTAAGACAACTCCCTAATATGGAACCAATTAGTGCATAGGGAGAACACTTTGCTGCAGCTATGAAGGAGGTTCATGATCAAGTTAAGTCTCAACTACAACAAACTACTCAAAGGTACAAACACCAAGCAGATCTCAAGAGGAGAGAAGTCACTTTTGAAGTAGGAGACTTAGTGTGGGCATTCCTTAAGAAGGAGCGATTACCAAAAGTAAATCACACTAAGCTCTTACCCAAGAAAGTTGGACCATGTCAAATTCTGGAAAAGTATGGACATAATGAATACAAAATCAAGTTACCCCTAGATCTTGGTATCTCACCCATCTTCAATGTCTGTGATTTGACACCATACAAAGAAGAGATTATTGAAGTTGATGCACAACAAGAAGTGGCAGAGGATCTTAAACCATTCCCCAAAACAACACCACTACAACTTGAGAAGGTGCTAGATACTAGAATCAAGAAGACTAGAAGGAGACAATACAAGGAGTACTTAATCAAATACATAAGACAACTTGAATCAGAGGCAGTATGGTTTGATGAACACCATATTTCCAAGCAGGGCTCCTCACTCCAACAACTCATCTCAAGTGGACTTGAGATCTTTTCATTAGGGGAGTATGGTGCAAGGGCACTCACAAAAGACAGACAAAGATGAATAACAACCTTTGTTGCACTTTTGTTTCCCTTCTTGCATATTGTTCTTTTGACTTGTATTTTCTAATAAAGTCCTAGCTATGTTATGGCATACCCTATTGGGTTGCATAACCATATTAGGACAGTTTTTGGTTAGTTTGAGTGTTTTCAAGATAGAGGTCATATGTGTGTTGACACACAAGCCTTGGATGGGTGTTGACATTGTGAGAACTATCAAGTTTTTTGAAGTCGTGCTCATGTTTTTCATGGTGTTTAGGCCCTATCCTTTGCTAGTTCTTAAACCCTAGTCGTTTTGTTCTTAAACCTTGGTTCATCTTGGTAAAAAACCCTAAGTCTTTGGCATGTTATAAAATGATGTTACCTTTTTTCATGTCACTTAAGTTACCTTTACCCACAAGTTTTAATGACGTCATCGGCGGGGCCATCACTTTAAGTCATGTATCCTAGCGAGACCTATTTTAATATTTCCTATTATTTATTTCCCTAGTCCTAAGTTTTAAGTGACATTTTACCTTTTCCTAAGTGTCTAGCAAGTCTATTTCAATCCAACGGCTGTCGTGATCCCTCAAACAAAAGATGCACGTTGGTTTATCATTGAGGCATTGGGCCTGAAGGACACATGGGCAGTGGTGGGGTTTTGAAAAGGACAAGTCATGAGCAAATCTCTTCAGATCCAATAGTCAGCGTGTTACCTGGAACCAAAGATGCAGTGTGAATACCCATTAAGGCATTGTGCCTAAAGGATGTGTGTCCAGGTTTGATTGTAGGTCAGAGTCAATAGGTTAAAGACTGACAAATCCAAGATAATCCAACGACAGTCGTGATCCCTCAAACAGAAGATGATCAAAGTTTATTCATCAAAGCATTACGACCGAGCGCCACGTGGAAAGTGGTTAGGCTCACAGAAGGGTTAAAGGACAGACGTATCCGAGTTGATCGTGCAGTGCACGTGTTTATGCTATGAGAAAGCTGCAAGTTGTTTATCAATCACGAGATCACGCCCTTGCAACACATGGATGCAGTGGGACCTGGATAGTGCTAAAGGAGGGTAAAGTTCTGTCAAATCATAGTTGATCGTGTGGTAGGTGTGATGCCTTGAACTGAAGTTGCACAATGAATAATCTTTGCGGCATTGTGACCGATCATGGGACTAGTGTCTTAAAGAAATTAAAGGTAATGTAGATCTGATCCAATCCGACGACGTGCGTGTTTCCGCTATCCAGAGTTGCTCAACGAATATCCTTCGCGGGATCGCGACCGTTTGACACCTGTCCAAGGTGGTCAGCGCAGGTCAAGAAAAGATAAAGTATTTGCCAGAGCCAATAGGGTTGTGCTACATGGATGTCTGGGGAGACATTGAATAAGTCTTAAGTGTTTTATTTTCTCCTGCTTGCAGGTGTTTTAAAGATGATCTACGACCACATTTTAAAGTTGATAGAAATTTCAAATGTGAGCCGCTGATGCTCTTTTCCACGCCTGTGCTAACCGTTGCAATTGATTTTTGAATTTTTAATTGCTTTCAGAGGGTTTTAAAGCAATGGCTCTGTGTCCCATGCCGCGCAAGAGTAGAGAGGAAATTGATTTTCTGGGTTGTATAGCCACAGTCATAGGGTGTTGTTTGGGTAAAAATTGAATTCATTTATGATGAGGTGATGTTTTTAGGGTTTTAAAATAGATTTTGCAAATCATTCGTAACCCTAGGACATTGTTCTCCAACATCCCGAGGTTCTATAAATCCCTTTCTTTTCTCTGTTGTAAGGGTTCCAATCTCTTTGGTCCCAGGGGATATAGAAGATTTTGTATTGGATTGTGTCAAGGTAGAATAGAAAGTTCTATGACTTTTGCATTTATTGAACAAGTGTGTTTTGAATCAGATTGAAACGTGAACATGGTTTTTCATACTTAATATAAGTTTTCTAGATTCAAGCCTCTCCTCTGTGTTTATTTCTTGAGTTGTGAAGTCTTCTGGTTCACTGCATAGAGTTTATCTATGTGTATGTTGTTGTTCATCAGTTTTGATCTAGGATCAAATTAAAAGATACTATGAATAAGACATAAGTTCATTTGATATGCACAAGGATCTTATAAGAAGTGTATGGTTTCAACTGCTTGTATTTATAGCTTTGAGCCTCTCACATTAGTTGGTTTCGGTGTTCTACATTTGTAGCAAAGATATTCCCCAATAGATAAAGCATTGACTAGGAATTAGTATCTCTATGCTGATGCATGTCTAGTTGGGTTTGGCTATATTCTGCAAAGTTAAAAACAAAACCATTTCCAAATCTTTTGAGTTTTGTAGTTGTAAGTTGTATGTCCTGCATGGTAATGGAGAGTCAATGAATGAATGGTTAACATTTAATACTTTCTTTCCATTATTTGTTGTTCAAAATTTAGAGTTGTAAAGAATTGTATGTTGAGTTGGATTAGGTGTACCCACCTTGGTTTTGTAGAGCCAGAAGTGCAAAGGGTAGTCTTGTCCCTATAGTTGGTTCAATTACCTTAAAGATCTTCCCATATTTGGAGCTAATCACTCTTAAAATCAATCTCAAGGTATATTGGTAGCTTTCAAAGCATAAGCATTTTTAAAACACCAATAAAATGGTGACTCTGCTGGGGAAGAGATGCTAAAGTCTTGTTAAACCTTTCAAGGAGTCTCTGGGGATTTAAATTTGTATAAAACTAAAGCCAGTGAGTTGACCTTCAAAGGCATAGAGTTACTCTTACCTAGTTCCTTGTTGTAATCCTTGTTTTGTAAAACCTATTGCAATATTCATATAAGCTAGTGTTGTATTTTCCCAACTTATCTTGGGTGGCAACTCTAAGAAATTTCAGCAATAGTGCTAAGTAACAAATATTATTTTATATACACTTTCTCAATATGAGTAATAGAAATACCAAATCTTGGGTGAAAAAACATCCTGAAGACAAATTGGAAGATGGGCATCCAATTGCATCTAGAGCTGGTCAGCCAAGGAAGGAGAAGAATAACAGAAGTATCCCTCAAAATGAGAGACAAAAGGAGAACACTAGGGTAGAAGATCCAATCCAACACAACAATGCAGGAAATGCATCAAAATATCAAGAGGCTACAGACTTGGGATTGTGTTCATATGGAGATTACTATTCTCCTGATGAAAAAGAAGTTTTAGAATTTGACACTACTCTCCCAGATCTTGAAAGTGTATCTGAAGAAATTGCTGAATTAGAGAGGAAAATCCAGGAGCAGATTGCCATCAGACAACAAAGAGAAAAGGAAAGATAAAATAACATAAGAAAAGATTTGATTAGGGTTGAACAAATGAAGAGGCAATCGCTGAACCTGGAGGCAATGAACTATGTTGAAGAACCCGAGAGGGTCGAGGAGGAACTTGTCATATGCCAAATTTTTGTTGGTCAAGACCCTAAGAATAAGGGAAAGTAGAGGATGACGAGTTGAAATAAATGAACCTATGAGTCACAAGGTTCCAGTGGATCCAATGTCTAAATTGGATACTGATATTGAGAGGAGGGAGAAATAAATCATAGCTAAAGAGCTTGAGAAAGCAGAATTGGAAGTTGCTGCTTTAGAAATGAAGAAGAAGGTTGATTTTCTCAAACAGTCTACTAGGCCTTCTCATGTTGGTGACGAGGTAGCTGCAACATTAAATTCTAGGGCATCTACTTCTCAGACTGATAATCCATTTCAAAGGAGACTGGCTCATGCATAAAGGTACAAACAATTTTCTTTTCTTGGTATTCCAGGTTATCCTAATGCAGTTCCAAATGAAATTAGAGATAAACTTCCTAAATTTGCTAGGAATAATGTCATTACTTGTGATGAGAATTTAAAGAAATTTACAGATATGATGGATGACTATGAGATTATACATGAGGATGTATTGATGGAACTTTTTGTTTAGTCTCTAGTTGAGCATGCTAGGGATTGGTTTAGAGGGTTACCTTATGATTTTGTGGGGTCTATGGATTAACTAAAGGATTTCTTTAAGGAGCAATATGGTGACAAGACAAATGAGGGATTCATGTTGAATGAGTTCAATAATATCAAGAAGAATCCAAATGAGGATGTTGTTGAATTTAATATAAGATTCCAAAGGGCCATGCATAAGTTTTTCCAAGTAATGCGGCTTGATTATAAGGTATGTCTTGCCACCTATCTGTTAGCGATTTTTCTTGCAGAATCTATATGAAGTATCAATGCTTGACTCTATGACTCCCAACTCATGATTCTTGCAAGTAAAATGACTAATTAACGAGGATTTGTCCCTCCTTCTTCGAGCTCCACAAAATCAGGCGGGTGTACCTCTTGACTTATTGTTTCCCAATAAATCAGACAATGGATTAAGGATTTTCATTCTTCTTCTCTTCGAGTTTTAGACTCAGGCAGGCTAACCTAATGACTCAATTATTTAACGAATCAATAATAATGTATGTATTCTTCAATACAAATCCTAGACATCTATGCTCTTAAGGAGAAAATAAAATGATTTTTCAATATTTTGATGGATTGATGATGATAACTGCTAGACTAGTAGAGACCAATGCCTTATCCATTAGGCAAAGAGTCAAAAGAATATAAATCCACAGAAACTTATTAATAATAACACATCCAGAACCCAGGTGCAATGCCTTACAAGTCACCTTCTCATTCCCATATCTATGTATCAAATTCTTATGAAAGTCTTGAACCCTCTGAAACTACCCTTAAAACTTGCTCTCTCCTTGAAAGAAACTTAAAACCAATCTCACAGTTACCTTATAACCAGTGTATTTAAAATGCCTTACATATTTAATACACAAGAACTCAAAGACAAACACATGAAGACATCACAAATATGCAAAAGGAATCCCTACCGTATTCTCATTAAAATCCCTCTGTTTCAATAATTCATAATGACAAAAGCTTTTGAAAATAGATTCAGAATCAAAAAACTGCCCAGCAACATTAATTTCACCATCCTTGTAGCAATGGAGAAGACAAAAGATATAGAGAGGGAAAACTAAAATAAACCCTAACTGACACCTGTCTGTTTGGAAGAAACTTATGCAAATATCTTCTTTTCTCCAAAAATCTGATTTGATTTCTCTCCTTTGAAATGACTTTGAACTGCAATCATTCTGTGTAACAAATTTGATTCATTTAGCTCTTCAAAATCTGAAAATCTCCAAGCATGCCTTTGAAATTTGATTTCATTGTGCCTTTGAAAATTTCCTTCCGTGAATGCTCCTTTCAACTTTTGAAAATAAGTATAAATCAATGTTTAAAATATTACAAGGCTTTGTACAGATTAAATCCTATATCTCCTGTCTTTGTGCAAATTTAATCCTTGAAATTTGCCTTTAAACTATAGTCTTTTACCTCTTTATTATTTCTGCACTTTATATACTTATTCCTGCACTTTTTCTCTTGCATTTCTCTCTTTTATGCATATTTTTGCCCAGAACTCACCAGATTTTGCCACTTGTCATGTGCTGGTTCGCTCTCAAGTCTACCTGGGTTCATTTGGAGATTCAGAGACTACCTTTACCTCTAGATCTCTGAATCATTTCCTTGACCTTGGGTTTATTTGGAGACTTGGAGGCTGCCTTTACCTCTAGATCTCTGAATCATTTCGCTGACTCTGGTTTTATCTAGAGAGTCAGAGACAAGCTCTATCTCTGAATTTATGAATGAACTCAACTTAGACCCCAGGTTTATATGGAGATTGGGAGACTAGCTTATCTCTTAATCTCAGAATGCTTTCCTTGACCCTGGTTACATCTAGAGATTGGGAGACAAGCCTTTATCTCTAGATCTCTGAATAAACTCAACTTTAACCTCGATTAGATTTGGAGATTGGGAGACTAGTCTATCTCTAGATATCTAAATGCTAGCGCTGACCTTGGGTTTATTTGGAGACTTGGAGACAACCCTTGATCTTGATCTTGATCCGACGGCTCATGCTAAATCTCAGAATGATCTTGCTAACCCTGGTTACATCTAAAGATTGAGAGATAAGCCTACCTCTAAATCTTTGATTGAACTCAACTCTAACCCCAGATTTATCTGGAGTTTGGGAGACAAATGTATCTCTGAATCTCAGAATGATCCTGCTAACCCTGGTTACTTCTGAAGATTGGGAGATAAGCCTACCTCTGAATCTCTAAACTAACTCAACTCTAACCTCGAGTTTATCTGGAGATTGGGAGACAAGTGTATCTCTGAATCTTGGAATGATCCTGCTAACCCTGGTTACTTTTGAAGATTTGGAGACAACCCTTGATCTTGATCTTGATCCAATGACTTGCATTGAATCTCGAAATCATTTGGACTTAACCACCAGCATCTAGAGATCTAGCGCAAGGCTACTTGATCGCTACCTCTGAATCTCAGAATGTTAGCTCTGACCGCGGTTATATTCGGAGATGTGGTGACTAACTGCTACCTCTGAATCTCGGAATGCTGCTCCTCTTCCACATGTCACCATCTCCTCTGCACGACTGGACCGCCAAAAACATGCTTCCTGTCAAAGTCACCAACTACCTGGAACACATACCGAGGCACCTCCTACGCGTGGGCGCCAAGAGCCTCTTCTCTTCACTTCAAACTATGATGCAAGCGTTTTACCTTTTAAACCTTTGAAATTTCGCTCAGCCCACCAATGTGGGGTTATGTTTTTTTACAAGTTTTAAAGATTTTACCTTCCGCGCCCAAAAACATGTTTTATACTTACCCCTAGCCAAGCATGACATCCCATGGTTGGGGGGCCCGCCAATGAGCCTCTTGGCTCTTTCTTCAAACCACAATCTGTGTGTTTTACTTTATAAACTCCTTAACATTTTGTCACGCCCAACATGTGGGACTAAAACCAAAATCTGTGAGACTTTTGATTAAACAGCTTGCGTGTCTTGTTTGTGTTTACACCTGTCAAAGCATTTTCTTGGGTTTTAGATTCCTATGCGATGGTCTTCTCTATTTATACTTGCGCAATCCTTCCCTATTCATTGCGCATGCCTTTGCTGATTTTGGCGTAGACTCCACCTTTCAATGTGTGGGCTTTGCTTGTTTTGGCACAACCTCTTCCATTAAATATGCAAAAAATTGCGCAGAACTTTTCAAAACCCTGCGCATCACCTCCTCCTTCTGCGCAACACTCAAATTGGTTTTAAAAACCATGCGCTGTCTTTTCTTTAATACAATACGCAGTCTCTTGTGTGTTTAGCGTAGCCTCTTGTGTGTTTAGCGCAGACTCTTGGCAATAACCACTGCCAATTGCATTTGATTGAAGCTTTTTTTATGGTTTTGCTTCTCCATTCTTCCACATTGCACATGCTTCCTCATTGTGCAGGATCTGCAACATGCATTCACTCCATTAAGCATGCCCTCCTCTTCCTACGTGGGCGTCATTTGGCATTTACATCTTGTTTTACACCTGCCAAGTGCACTTAAAGCTTTAAACCTCTTTGTTCCATGCGCAATTTGGGAATGTTTTTTTATTTTCAAGCTTCCACATTTTCATACTGCACAGGCTCTGGTAACAACAACTACCAAATTTGCATTTGTTTAAATTTTATTGAGTTTTGATTCCATGCGCAACACCCTCCACTATATCATTGTGCAGGCTTTACTCTCTATGTTTTGTTCAACATTTTACTTGCCCTGTCTCTGGCTTCACGTGTATGGCAATGGTTGTAGAGTTTGGCATCTACAGCTGCCAACCTGCCATTGCTTGGATTCTTTAATGTTTTTCATCCTCCATCCGCTGGTTAATCTTCGACAAAACCTTGGTGTCTACAATCATTCACTACAAGACCATAGTTCTTGAAAAATAAGTTGATGTCGACTTTGATATGGTGTGCAGAGCATCTCATACATCGCATAATGCTATTATTTAAATTATAAAATTATTTAAAATAACCATATGCTCTAAAACCTCATAAAACGATCATTGAACTTTGATAATAATGGCTGTGTCCATGAGCTCCTGGCTTAAAAATCCTCACCCTTGCAACTCATTTTATCTTCAAACACCCAACATAGATTTAAGTGCAATTGAATCATAAAACATTTGATTGGAAATGACAACAAATAAATCTTCCATACCTCTGCAGACTGATCTCACAATTAGCAACCGACCTCTAGAACCGGCTTTAAAAAATGACTAGAAGACTTCCCGAAGCACTCAAATCTAGAAGATATGGATACTTTCATGTTTACTATCACTCTGCAAAAACATATATCCACAATGCTTTTGGAGGCAGACTATTTTAATCTCCAAAGTTTACCATTTATTTTAGACTGGAAAAGACACTTGCAAACACAGTGGAAACTGGTTATAGAAATAACTTTGAACAAATGGAAAAACAATCTCTGAGATTCCACTCTTGATTTTGATAGAAGACTCTAATACAAGGAGTACAGATCAACAACTGGTATCCCAAGACAACCATCTGATATGGAGTTACAATCCTCTTAAAGTGGTTATTTTACAAAATCAATCTGTCAACACTGGGAATCTGCACAAATTGCCTTTGGTTCTGATGCCAAAAACCTATCAAAAGAGACCCTTATAGTCTGGAAACTTGAACATGGATTCATTTTCACACAAGGAATATGAATCTTCAATTAGCTTTCTCTGATGATCAACTGGTCAATCGACATTAATATGCAAAGTCAACACTTCAACTACTTTATGAACTTAAACACATTAAAAATGCATAAATCTGATTTGGAAAGGGCTGGGCAAAGTGATCAATGGATTGATCAAAGTCTAAAACTCTTCAGGAAGGCCCATTTCCATGTTTACAATGCAGGGGAACACTCATTTCTTCTAGATATTCAACTAGGTACAACTTGTAAGACCTCAAAGTAGGGTACTTTGTAACTTCTGTATTTCACACTGAGAATCAGAATTAATTGCAAATATAATGGCTTTGGAAAACTTGTCATACGAACTCATAGGGATATGTAGATAGGCATAGAGGTTCACTTTCATGCCTATAATACCTTGGAACGCTCCTTACATCACGCCTATCTATCCGGTCAAAGATGCAGACCTCCAAAGTAGGTCACCTAATGACAAATGGAAACATGCACAAGTGCAGATTTGGATCAACACCTCCAAATGACTATCTCCAAAACACATCAAATATAACTTCAGAGAGATAAAACCCACTATAATTTCTCTATGAAAGGTGCTAAACACACTCTCCAAGCACCTTCTCAATCCAAGCTTCGGGTCTCAATTTTCTTGCACTCTAAGTAAGCCTTTTCAAAAGCTTTTTTGGGGCAGTGACCTGCACCTTATAGAAAATTTTAACTTAGGTCACTCCAAAATTATCCAAAATTTTAGAGCTCCAACACTATCTAAATACTTTTTATTCTAAAATGGGATATCTTCTTAGAGATAAAATTGCTAGAAACATCAGAGAAGCTTATAAGAAAACTGTTAACATTGAAACTAATAGAAGAGTATCAAGGAAATTGGGTAGAAGGGAGAAATGGAAACCTTCAGACATGCCTTCTAATGTGAAACCTAAAAAGGAGGATAATGTGAAGCAAATATTAACTGCTCTGAAGGATTTAAAGCCTGGAGAGAATAAGAACATGGCTCCCAATAATGATAAGCCATCTTTTAGCAATTTCAATCGACAACTAAGGATACAAAATTATCCCTATACTACCCAATGGAAGGATGAGAAGCCTATTATTCCACAAAATAAAGGCAATCCTAATGATAAGACACATGATCCTTTGCAAAGAAACTCTGTTAACATGTGTGATAATGTCTCATGGTGTGTAGCTTGTCAATCCCCACATAATCCTGATTATTGTGTTGTTTCCTTAAGTGTATCTGCAAGTGAGGAACAAGGAGAAGAGGAAGATGACTTGTATGATGATAGTGGTTGTGCTATGACCTTTTTACACTTTAGGGGTGAAGAAGATGTTTATGATGAAACTAAAAACTAACATATGGTCTCATATGACAAAGAAGAAGAAGAGATTTATGATATAAGGTGTAATGCTGAAAGGGGTAAGGAACCCATTGTGTTAAGAAGACCTTCAGATGAAGAGATTGCACAAATCACCGTAGACATGGTTACTCAAGCAAGGAGTAATTATAAGCTGAGAAATAGAATAGTTAGTCATGCAGATGACAAACCAGCTAGTATTTTTATTAAGGAAACTAAAGCAGACACTAAGTAGACACTGGAGAAGGGAAAACATGCTGAGGATGTCAAAAGAATAATGGTTAAGAAGGGAGATAACTCAAATGGTCCAAATATTTTGCATAAGGTACAAGAAAAGATGCCAGAAGTAGATGTTCCCACTCTTCAAAAGGGAAGTAAGCAACCAAAGAGAATGAGCCAAGCTTGGCCATTTAGGTTGAGGATGGAAACGTTGTTACTATGAAACAAGATCTCTCTGACATAAAATATACCCTTGTTGATATGGGGCAACTTTTGTCACAAATCACTTTTAAGGCTCCATTGATATAAATGATGAGGATTGAGGAACATAAAGAAAAGACTTTGACATGGGTAAATAGCATTTTTTCCATACACATTCAGAGACCAAAAGGAAATGGGAAAATGGGAAATGATGAAGACAGATATGAAAATAAGGGAAAGGAGTCAGAAGAAATTATTTCAAAGATCCCTTAGATTTACTTAAATAATAACCATGTAAATACTCCCTTGGGAATTGTGGATCCTTTTTTCTTAACTCTGGTTATCAATGGTAAGATGCTAAAAAATTGCATGATAGATTTAGGAGAATCTAACACTATTATGCTTGCAGAAATAATGAAGTCAATAGGATTATAGGTTGATACACCCCATGGAAGATGTCAAGAAATGGATTCTAGAGAGGTACATGTCATAGGTACTATCAAAGCTCTGCCTTATAGACTAGCTGCATATCCAAAAAATGTGCTGAAAATGAGTGTCTTAGTGGTTGATATTCCTCCCCAATATGGAATGCTATTATCAATAAAGTGGAGTGCTTCAATGAGAGGAAGTACTCAATGTGACTTATCTTTTATAACTTTCAATATTGCTGGTAAAAATGTTAAAGTATCCAGGGAAACTAGGACTCCTCACATGATTGAGGAAAATGAAGATGATAATATGAATTATTTCTTGGACACTGATATTGGGTCTTTCCAAGTGCAAGATAAGAAGGTTGAAGGAGAAGTCCAACATGTGATTTTATCTAAGGAAAAGGATAATCTGGTAGACCAAAATGACTTATGGACTATGTATTTTGATGGTGCAAGCTTTAAAGAGGGAGCCAGTGCAAGAATTTTGTTGATAGCTCCAAGTGGTAAGACTTTCAATTTTTCTTTCTCTTTGTTATTCACATGTACTAATAATATTGCAGAGTATGAGGCTTTGTTGATTGGAATAAGGTTGGCCTCAAGACATACAATAATAAATCTCAGAGTAATTGGAGACTCTAAATTAGTAATTTCTCAAATAAGATCCAAGTATGCTTCAAAGAACCAAAGACTAAAGCATACATAAATGATGTTTGGGATGAATTAGAAAATTTTGATGCATTTGGTATTGACTGGATGGATAGAAGCCAAAACAGAATGGCAGATTGGCTAGCCAATATTGCTTTGAGGCCAGAAGATATTTGTAGACACCTAAATTTGGTCAAGTGTACTTAATCAAATCAAAATGCAATTTTATCAAATCAAATGGATTAATTCAATCAAAAGGTACTATATCACATCAAATCAAAGGATCAATTAAAAAATATATAAATTAATTAAATCTAAGCCTAAAAGGGATTAATCAAAACTATATAATTGATTTAATCAATTAATTGTAGAGTTTAAATAAAAAATCAAAATCAACCCATTCCCTAACATGACTAATTTAATTAATTAAATCCTATATTCCTTCAACAAAGGAGACAAGAATTTAAAGAGCCAATGGGAATCAAGGATTGAAAGCACATGGATCACTCCAAACTTTGCAATCTTGATCACTCATTTAACTCTTTAAAATCCTCACCACTCAATTTGTCTCTTTGTCCCAACCTTTGAGACCACCATTTAAATGGTCTCCCCATTTGAAACCATTTGAAATCCTTCAACTCAACCATGCTTTGATCATGATAAACTTAACTCTACCCCCTACCCTTGGAAAATCCTATAAATACCAAGCATTTAGAGAGCATTAATAATCCTAGACATTCATGAGCAATTGCATCTACACTATAGAGAATTTTATCAAGAACATAACATTTGAGAGCATAATTTGAGCAATTGAGAGCATAATTGAATGAATTTATTTGAAATTTGAGAGTTGAGAGCTAGATTAGGCATCATAATACATTAATTCTCATTCTAGGACTGTCACTAATAGATATTAAGGATGAGAGCTTAATTAGCATGCTTAGTTAGAGAGCCATGAAATGCTAAATGTTATTTTGTCAATTGAGTTAAATTAGACTTTTCTTTCCATAGAATTGATATATTGCACCTTAATTTCATGAAGGTATACTTTATATATACACAAATGGCACCCATCGTGGGGATTTAGGCCTCTAATCTCTATTTTTCATCAATATTTGCATGTTTGTATCTTTTCTTGTCAATTTTTGCAGGTTACAGGAAAAGCGACGCCTGCCAAATAAATCTTCACACGTACAACCAGTAAACTCATGCCTACAACAGGTTATTTCACCGTGTACAGAGACAGAAGTGAAGCCATTGACTATAAATTCACGCGTACAAACAGTGAAATCACGCCTGCAATATTTCTTCTATTGCATGCAAAAATTTTTATTTTGCATTAACTGTTGTGTTTTTACGCCTTTGCATGCTATTTTACGCATGTCAATGCTTAAAGTTACGCATAGTAACTTGTCAAATAACGCGTAAAGTATTTTAAAGTTGCGCGTAGACATCAGTAAAGCGTCGCTTATAAGCTATTAAATGATGCGTACAACTCTCTGTGTTTTTCTAGTTGTAGATTATTAAAATCAGATAATTGATATTCTGTGTTTTCTATTTTACAGATGGCAGACATCCAAAGGTCCAAAAACCAGAGAAAAGAATCTGCAAAGAGAGTAAAGAGGTAAGAATCATTAACAAACATACAAATGAACTTCATAACTTATCTATTTTGGAAAATCTAGAAGAGGAAGAGAAATTGTATGAACATTTTGTTAAAGTTTTTAAAGCTTACAAGAAAAAGTTTCCTTCATTAAATTAAGGCTAAAATTGATAGGATCTTTAATCATCTTTGCAAATTTAGAGATCTTTCAATTTTTTTGTTATTTTCAATTTTCCTCATTTTCCCTCACTGTGTTGGTTTTGTTGACTAACTTGTTGGAGGAGACAAAGAGGGAACGATCGCCACTAGGTGAGTTCAAAATCAAGGCAAAATACTAAAAAATGCATCTAGACTTTTCTAGCTACATGGAAAAGGTATTTTTCTAAACAAGCTTGCACTTGATTAAATTATGGAAATTTCAATTCTCAAATCTAGATAATTAGAGCCTATTATTGTTTCCCAAGAAAGACACTAGGTATATGCTCTCAACTTTTTGAAATTGATAAAAAAGCTAAACATGTTGATTTTGGGGATAGAAAGAAAGGTGGTAAATGAACCAAAAAATTCAATTCTAAAAACCTCCTTGTCAAGAGGTTAAAAATTTACAATTTTGTTAAAAGTGTTTAGAATTGAAAAGAGTAGTAGGGATATTCTCTTCAATTTTTGAGTGAATCAAACTCCCCAACCTGCTTGATTCAATTCGTTTATTGATTTCAATATGAACATGCTAGAGCTTTAGAAGGCCTCCCTCCTGAGAATATCCTTATGAGGATGATGAGAGGGAATGAACCAAGAGGGAGACAATCATTTTAGCTGTGATAACATCCTACCCACTATAATATAAACACATTCATCCTCAAAAGGATCGAGTGACAAATAAATGTTAAGAATCTTCACCTCCTCTAGTAGTCCTTCGGGATTGCTCAAAATCGTGTCTTTATGCGTGTGGGAGGCCCTTGTAATGAGGGTATAAGAGAATTTTCATTTGTTTGAACGGATTACATTTACAAACTTGGATAAAGTAGCGAACCTACCTTGTAAAGCCATGATTAAGAGCCAAATTTGACTTTTGGTAGCTTGCTTGGAAGAGTTTCTTGTTTAGACCTGTTATAAAGTCTGAGAACATACACTTTGTGTGGTTTAGGATATAGAAACAAAATTTTCTATGTGTGTTGTGGTTGTTTCTAAATTTTCAAACAAGAACATCCTGGAAATTTGATCACAAACATTAAATTTTAGAAAAATTCATCAAAAATAGTGACATATAACTTTACCTGGTTAAGTGATGCATAGAATTGTTCTTTTCACCCGTGTCAACATTCATATGGCTCCTAATCAACCCAAGTGGCACGTACCATATTTTAAGTTGCTCGTAGTCACTCTCCAAGTGTCGCGTACAACTGTGAAGTGTTGCATGCTAACATTAAAATTCTGCGTGCTATATCTCAAAGTTGCACATAACATCTTTCCAGTAAGTGCGTAAGCAACTATAAAGTCTCACGTATCATCAAGAAAAGTCACGCATACAGACTGAGATATAAAAATAGAAGGAATTTCCCAAGGGTTTGGAAGAATTTTGAAAATACATTTGGATACCCTTTTTGGAGTACTTTGTGTCCAGTCTATCAGATAGATCAAATTCCTTCAAATATCTATGATGATGAATCTATTTGAGGCACAAATCAATCCTATGGAAAACAAAGATAAAAATTTCCATAGGTATCAAGATGAAGAATCAACTAAAGAGGAAGTTGAGGAGGCATCCCAAGATCCCATATTTCTCAAAGATATGGACAAAATTTTGAAGAGGGATAAAGAACCATATTTCTTACACTTAGCTCGATTAGGAGTTAAGATTCCTCATAATTATGACACATCAACCTTAAAGAAGAATGAGGAAGAAGAAAAGGATACATCATCTAACAATCCATCATTAAGATCAATATTTCCTTTTCTTTATGAACATGATCCATCTATATCTGTGTCTTCTTCAAGCAAAGAGGCATTTAAGCACAAAAAACCCATCTTTGATCAAGAAAAACCTCATGACCATCCTATCTTTGATCAAGAGAATGAAGAGAAAGATACTACTCTCAAGCAAGATCTAATGCACAAACCCTTGCCTATCAATGTTTCTACTATAGAGTTTACTTCTTCACACATTCATTCATCTCTTAAAGCAGAAAAGATATCCAAAATGCATCCATTGAACAAAGAAACTAATTCTTTTCATGCTAATTATGTCTACCCTCAAGGGCTACCTATAAAAGAAACCTAAGCTAACTTACATCTTTCTAAAAATATTTTCCATGCCTCAAAGATCTTAGAAACCAAACCTTCATGTGCTTCAATGCCTATTATACCCATTCAAAAGGACCCTACATCATTCCTTTAAGAATACCCCATGCATACTCAAGCTCATACCTTGTCCTTAGAAGTGGTTCCATTTCAAGAGGATAATCCAAAGTTTGAAGAAAAAATATCAATAAAGATCAAGATCAAGATGCTATACAATCTCCTCCCATATTTGATGAAGGTCCCATATCCATAGAATCTAATGATGATCCCCTTGAACCCTTTCATTTCTTCCAAGTTGATATCCTTTCAGGTCAAGAACAAAGTATCCTTCCAAGCTCTATATCTTGTCTACTTCCCAAGAAAGATCAAGATATCTCTTCCACCATTTCCAATGAACATATTAAAAATCAAGAGAAAAATACCCTCTACACCATCCAAAGATCCTTGTCAATATCAAAGTATCCCATCAAATCCTTGTCATATTTATCCATGTTCACCTCAAGAAACCAACATTCCTTGAAATCCCTTGCATGATAATAACTCCCTTCAAACCTTGGTTGATCCTATCAAAGTTTCTCCTATGAAAGTTCTTCATGAGCCTATTGGTATAAAGATAAATCTTAAAGATGAGAACCTTGGCAATGTAGCTCATTCCAAAAATGTTGATATCCCTTTCACACCTTATCTCCCTCCATTCAAATGCAACCATATGATGACATTTAACTGATTAAATGGTTGACTATATTAAGTTGAAGATGATGCAAGACATTAAATCAGTTAATGGTTTGTATTGTCATTGATGTCAACTTGATATTATCTGTATGGTCATATACATAATGCCAAAGAATTCAGAGAACCAGTGGAATATAGGTTATGATTTTAGCAATGCATAAAATTCAAGTATTCACTAATTGACAGAATACACCGGCGGAGTGCACACCATTGGTAAAGACAGAGATAAAAGTCATAGTGATGCCCGATGAGTAAAAGACAGTATTGCCCGACGAAGCAGAATCAAAGGATGCCCGACGAGATTAACACAGTGTTTCCCGATGAGAAAGATCCAATGATGCCCGACAGACAGAGATCCCGAAGCTAATTGAAGCGACACCGACAGAACTGACAGTTGTCACTGGCGACGAACTGCAGATTTGACCGATAGAACAGAGAGATCAGAAAATGACAAAATATCTAGCTGCAAGAGATAACAGATAGAATTAACTGGTTGTTTTATTTGTTTTATTCAAATCCAATTAAGTAAAGTGATTTGTACAGTTGGCAAGAGGATAACTATGAGATAAATCAGGAGTTAAAGCCATAAATCAAATTGGATGGATTATTGTTCACGCCAAGAATCAAGAATCAAGAATCAAGAACCTAGAATTAAGGAAATCATGTCTATTTAAGAGACAAGCATAATTCATTCTTGTGGTGTAGTGGTCGAGAAGCAATCAGATACATAGGGGAGTGAACTAATAGAAGATGCTGAAGAGAAAATGATGCAGGATTAACTTCATGCAGTCCTGATCAATCAAGCTGAGGGAGAGCTAAAGAATTCTGCAGACACCGATGGACAAAGAAGCACAAAATCATAGAGCAGAAAGAGTTGAGCACAAAGGAATCATATTGATACATTGATCAGAAATATATTATTACTAGAAGGTTGACTAATGATAGTAGCACCGGTCTTACCTAAAGCCTATTGACAGTCTAAGAAGGAGGCTGATTCAAGGATGGTAGTAAAATTTGCATAAAGCCTATTGACAGTCATGAGACTGATTCAAGGATGGTAGAGTAGATGCCAGATAATTAGTGACAACCTATGTATTGAAAATCCTCTAACAAGGTCACACTTAACAGTGTGTTTGTAACCTTTAACAGGGTTGGCTCCTAACAGGGCTCACTTCAGAAGAGTGAAAATTTGGGGTACCGGTCCCAGTGGTTTTTCCCTTATCGAGGTTTCCACATTAAAATCCTTGTGTTATATGTGTATGATTCATTACTTTTCTATTTTACATTCTACATATGCATTTATGGATTGACTGGTATGCTCTGCATATTTACTGAGTATCGGTAAATATAGTTTACTGCTTATCAGTTATCAAGGAGAATAAGGACAGACAAGGTAAACCGACAGATAGTAATTTGTTTCAAATATTTCAATGGCGTGCATCTTGTTGAGACTTAATAATTTGAGAAGTATTGATTAGTGGATTAAAAGAGATAAATTGTTGAGGCCACTAATTCACCCCCCCTCTCAGTTATTACTAACAATTGGTATCAGAGCTTGTGTGC
>MU224790.1:641790-661121 GCA_018584345.1 Thuja plicata
AGTTTGGGGTACCGGTCCCAGTGGTTTTTCCCTTAACAGGGTTTCCACGTTAAAATCCTTGTGTTATATGTATATGATTCATTACTTTTCTATTTTACATTCTACATATGCATTTATGGATTGACTGGTATGCTTTGCATATTTACTGAGTATTGGTAAATATAGTTTACTGCTTATCGGTTATCAAGGAGAATAAGGACAGACAAGGTAAACCGAAAGACAGTTATTTGTTTCAAATATTTCAATGGCATGCATCTTGTTGGGACTTAATAATTTGAGAAGTATTGATTAGTGGATTAAAAGAGATAAATTGTTGAGGCCATTTATTCACCCCCCCTCTCAGTTATTACTAACACCATATGCCTTCACCATCCTCCAAATCCATTTTGGGTTCCTATGTCCCAAAGCTAAAGTCTTCATCTTTTCCATTCATATTGGGTCCATATATTCCTTCATCAACCATTCCTACCATCCCTAGCTCTCTACTCACTCACCCTACCATGTATCAACATAAAAAAGGCACACATACTTTAAGAATGTCCATAATCCAATCCATATGAATCCTCCATATCATTCCTATTCATCCATAATTCCCAAGTCTTTTGGAAGCAATTTTGATGTGCAACATAAAAATCAGAAATCCAAGAATCCACATGCGTATAAAGATCACCATGTCCCATATAATCAGCATGTGAATGAAAAGAAAAGGAAATATCAAAGAGACCACAAAGGTCCACCAAGAAAAAATAAAAATAAAAGAAAATATGGGTTCCTAAATCCCTCATTGAAGAAATGCATTCAAAAGGTTCACAAAAGAAAGAAAAATCAAAGAAAATGTGGGTTCCTAAATCCCTTATTGAAGAAATGCATTCTAAAGCATCACAAAAGAAAGAAAAATCAAAGACTATGTGGATTCCCAAGTCAATTTTGAAAGAATTTCATACAAAATAAAAATCAAAGTTGACATTCAAGCTTCCAAAGGCTTCCACTCCACCTCCTTTCAAACATTTTACATCTTCCAAATCTATTTTGGGTTCCTATATCCAAAAATCCACTATCTTAGCTACATCCTTACCTCCTCCATCTATCATTCTTCCATAATTCCACCACCCTTCAAAGTGTGTGTCAAATTTGATCTTGCCAAAAGTTCCATCCACAACGTACATGATTCTTATCCTCATATTCATTATCCAACACCTAGTTTCCATATTTCCATCCCTCTTATCCAATCTATGGCATAAAACCCTAACCAACATCTACCTTTATCCTCCATATCTATCCTTTGTCATCACCTTATTGATATCTTTGATCATCCCATCCATCACCATGGTTTATTATAGCATATCTTTCAGAAGAGCATTGTCCAAAGATCCATATGTTGGAGAAATATTAAAAAATACGAAAAAGAAGAGAAAGAGTGCCTTGGTGAAAACCTGGTAAAACAGACACCTTGGTAGAAAAATTAAAGAGAAATAAATTCTTCCTATAGTGAAAACCACTTCTTGTGGCACTTTGGACAAGTACCATGATGAAAACCTGGCAAACATGCATCATGCGTAATTCCTCCCTCTTGCACTCTACACTTGGGGGAAAGTTTCATCCATGCCATCCTCCATCTTCTTACCATTTATCTCACGTACATCCATATTCATTATTTCACCTTTCATCTTGACAAGGTTGAATATATCCATGAGCATTAGGTATCTTGACATTTGTTATCATTTCCATTAGCTTATTCACTTGTTGCACCATGTTACCCTATCACGATACTGCTTATCTTGAATCCACCGTCATTATTCCTAAGTAGTCTTGCAATAATCCCAAACCATTCCCTCATAGCCTTCATCACTCCTTTATCCTCATTGTGCTATCCTATCCACATATTATCCAAATATACCCTTGGTCTTGATCAAAATGAAGGACGTAAAATGCAAAACAAGCTCTCAAAAGCCTCTTGATACGTCCACTCTTTTGGACCACCCACTTTCATGACATCAGGTTGTTGTCCTATATGCTATCTAGAATTTCATCATTGGATTTCATTGATTATCCAAAACATTCTTCACATTGCTATATCATTTTTCCTTAGCTTGGGTAATCTTGAGGAGATGGTCCTACGATTACATTCACTACACATGCTTCATCCATCATTGCCTATCCATTTATGATACATCAACTTGTTCATCCATCCGTCATGTCCCATACCTTGCTAGACATTGGGGACAAACCAATGTGATCTTGTTTGAGAACTGGTAATTTCTAAAAATAAAAAAAACATAAAAAAAATCTATAAAAATCCAAAAAAAAAAAAATCCAAAAACACTAAAAAATTCAAAAATCCAAAAAATCTTTTCATAAAGTCTCAGAGCTGCATCTTGCATAAACTGAGCTTTTGTCATATTTTGGAAGTTTTCCCAAGAATACCAAATTTATTTTCAGTTGGGGGCATTAATCCAAATCAATAGATTTCATCAAAGAAGGCGCCAATTCACATGAATAAAGGTATCAAACCAACCAAATAGACACTTGAACCTTTTATTTACATCATTGTTCAATTTGCCATCCAATTTTGACACCAACATAATCCTTGACCTTCATTGACTTATTATTATTAGAGTTAAAAATTGACAAAACCTAACAATATCAGAATGGATGGAATTTTATTGAAAAATATGGATACAACAATAGCACTAAGGTTTTGGTATTGAATTTTCAGCCACGTCTTTTTATCCAATCAATGATGTTCAAATAGATCAGCGATGATGAAAGCATGCCATTTTTCTTGGTTTCTGTGACTGTTTTATGATTGATTCATTGAAATATGCCACTTTGTCTAAAGACATGACCATCAAAGAGTCATCAAGTACATTTTACATATGGAAGGGATTCAATATCTGTCTGTTTACGCAAAAGGATACCTTGGTCATTTATATCTCTCATATCTTAATGCCAACATCCACTTGCAACATTGAATCCGATGAAAGTGATATTCATATTCTCATGGTTTGTAAATCTAACCAGGGAGGGTTGTACCTTTTTCAGGTCCCAAAAAACTTGATGATGAAAAATAAATTCATGCATTCTTTGCAAAAGTGACAGTTAACTGCATTCATATAGATTAGTCTTGTATTTTAGTTGTTATGGGATTTTCCTTAATCAAAGGGGGTGGAAGTTAATCATGGTTACATCATCAAATGCCTAATCCACCAAATGATCAAATACTACATCAAGGATATCATCACTATGCATATGCTCACCTAGGGGCAATATAATCACCTGATCAACTAGGGGAAACCTAATTCTGTCCATCACCTATAGCGATACCTGCACTTGAATCATATCAAATGTCCATAGCTATAAGCCTCCCACCATCAGTGTTCCAGAGGAAAATCTATTTTCAATGAAATCAAATATCAATCAGTCAAATCATCCAATTGATCATTTAACGTCAATCATTTATCCTATCATCCATTTTCTGATCTTGAGCACATTGATTTGTTCATCTCTCTAGATCTTGAGAGCGAATTATGAATTTATCAAATCAATCCATAAACCTACCTATCCTATCAAATTGACATCAATACAACATCAACCAAGTGATTCTGAATGACATCAAGTGATATCCAAACATCATCAACGCATCTAAAACATCAAGAACATTTTCTCAATCATAGTTATTGGAATCAAATTCTCTCATAAATCAGGGCATTTTCAAATTAATTTTATCGGGAAACAGATCAAAATTTCCCAAACTCAATCAAATCATCAAAATCATTTTGATTCATTTTTTGAGGGGGCATCATATCGACATCAAGGATTCATATCAAGTTTTCTTTTCAAATCAGGGGCAATGTCTTATCAATCAAATCTGCATCATTCACATCTAGGGCATTAAAAATTTCAATCGTTATCAATGGGACATCAATCAAATCAGGGTTTTGCATCAGGAAATTCATTTTGCATCAAGTTATCAAATAAAGGTTTCACATCAAACATTGCATCAGATCAATCAATCAATCAATTAGTCAATTAGATTAGGACATTGATTTTCTTTAAATCAATGCGCTTCGCACATCAATTCAAAGAGGGGCATTTGTAGACACCTAAATTTGGTCAAGTGTACTTAATCAAATCAAAAGACAATTTAATCAAACCAAATGGATTCATTTAATCAAAAGGGACTAAATCACATCAAATCAAAGTATCAATTAATAAATATATCAATTAATTAAATCTAAGCCTGAAAGGGATTAAACAAAACTATATAATTAATTTAATCAATTAATTGTATAGTTTAAATCAAAAATCAAAATCAACCCATTCCCTTACATGGATAATTTATTTAATTAATTGAATTAATTAAATCTTATATTCATTCAAAAAAGGAGACAATAATTTAAAGAGGCAATGAGAATCAAGGATTGAAAGCACATGGATCACTCCAAACTTTGCAATCTTGATCACTCATTTAACTCTTCAAAATCCTTACCACTCAATTTGTCTCTTTGTCCCAACCTTTGAGATCACCATTTAAATGGTCTCCCCATTTGAAACCATTTGAAATCCTTCAACTCAACCATGCTTTGATCATGATCAACTTAACTCTACCCCCTACCCTTGGGAAATCCTATAAATACCAAGAATTTTGAGAGAATTATTAATCCCATACATTCATGAGCAATCACATCTACACTATAGAGAATTTTATCAAGAGTATAACATTTGAGAGCATAATTTGAGAAATTGAGAGCATAATTGAATGAATTTCATTGCAATTTGAGAGTTGAGAGCTAGATTAGGCATCATCATACATCAATTCTCATTCTAGGACTATCACTAATGGAGATTAAGGCTGAGAGCTTCATTAGCATGCTTAGTTGGAGAGCCATGGAATGCTAAATATTTTTTTGTCAATTATTTGAGTTAAATTAGAATTTTCTTTCCATAGAATTGATAGATTGCACCTTAATTCCATAAAGGTAAACTTTATATATACACAATATCACATTTGTAGAAATCTCCAAGATTGAGGTTCAATCTAGGCCTTCCATACTAGATAATGTTGAAAGATGACAAGTTTTCAAAGATGATTTGGATATTCTGAGATTTTTATACTGTGAATCAAACTTTGGAAATAAAGAGATGGATTTCAGTGGATATATGGAGACCTTGGATGGTAAAGATACTATTTTTGGTAAGGATATCCTACATCTGAAATCAAATAAAGTTCCAAAGGGATTAGTTGTTCTTGAGAAACTTGTGATAATAAAGACAAGCCCTTTTCTACAAAGATTGTGAACAAGCCAGAGGATTTGGAAGAATTGAATTTAGGGACAGTTGAAGCTCCTAAGAAGGTATATATTGGTAAGAAGTTGTCTCCTAAACTCAAAAAATTGTTAATCAATCTTCTCTGACATTATAAGCATGTTTTTGTATGGTCTTATGATGATCTAAAAGTTTATAAAGAAGATCTTTTTCAACATGAGATTCCTTTGAAGGAAGACACAAAGCCTTTTAGACAAAAATTGAGACCTGTGAATCCCACATTGGCATTAAAGATGCAATATGAGTTGAAGAAAATGAGAGATGCTCGGATTATAAAACCCATCAGACATTCAACATGGGTGTCAAACCTGGTTTGAGTACGAAAGAAGATGGAGACATCAAAATATATGTAGACTTCAGAAATTTGAAAATCAATTAATTAATGGATATATAGTTTTCCCAATATGGAAGCCATGCTACAAAGTCACTAGATCTGAATTTATGTCGATGTTGGATGGATTTTCAGGGTATAATTAGGTCATGGTCAAAGAATCAGAACAATTCAAGACTTCATTCACCACACCTTGGGGAACTTATGTATATGTCAGAATGCCTTTTGGCTTGACATATGCTGGGGCAACTTTTCAGAGAGCTATGGATGTGGAATTTTTAGATTTTATAAATGATTTTTTAGTAGTCTATCAAGATGATATTATAGCCTATTCAAAAAAGGAAGATCAGCACTGTGGTCATCTTGAGAATATTTTTGTGAAGGCTTTGGAGTATGGGGTTTCCTTTAATCCAAAGAAGTGTGTTTTTTGGGTTATAGAAGGGAAGATTCTAGGACACATTATGTGTAAAGATGGAGTTAGAATTGAACCTGAAAGGGTTGCTACTATTGATAAAGTCTCTCAGCCCAAGAATGTCAAAGGCATTCAGTCTTTCTTTGGATAGGTAAATTTATTAAGAAGATCTGTTAGAAATTTTATAGAAATTAGTATCCCTATTTCAAAGATGATGAAGAAAGGAGCTAAGGTGGAATGGAATGAAGAAGCATCTAAGGCCTTCTCAAGTATTAAACAAGTTATCAAAGAGGCTCATGTTTTGAGGACACATGGTTATAGTAAGCATTTGCAGATTTTCTCCTTTGCTTCATACAATACTGGTTCTATAGTATTGTTACAAAAGAATTTAGAGGGATTTGAGAAGCCCATTTCCTTTTTTTAGAAAATCCTTGCAAGTAGCAGAATTGAAATATGATATCATGGAAAAATAGGCATATGCTTTGGTCAAAGTTGACAAAGCTTTTAGATGTTTTTTGGTAGGAGTAACTATAATTGCTTATGTGCCTAGTGCTGTTGTGAAGGATATTTTGGTCTAGCAGAAAGTTTCAGGAAGAAGGTGTAGATGGATCTATAGGATCCAAGAATTCAATATTGATATTCATATCATAAAGTTGGTCAGAGGCCTAGGACTTGAGAAACTTATGTCTCAGAGCAATTTAGATGCTAATCATATAAACATGCTAGAAGAAGAGAAAATGCCTTCTGTTTGTGATATGGACTATTGTGACTGGTATAGGGATATCATTGGATATTTGTACAAAATGATATTACCTCTTGAAATGGATGAAAATAGGAAGAGAATAGTTAAGTTGCATGTTATTAAGTATGCAATAATTTAGGTCAACTGTGGTGGAGGAGAAATGAAAGAGTCTTGCTCAAATGTGTAGACCAGAGTAGATCCAGGGACTTGTTAGAACAAATGCACAATGGTGTGTGTGAGGGCCATTACATGGATACAATTATTGCACATAAGATTATGAGATCTAGTTTTTGGTGGCCTACTATTTTCAAGGATGTCCATAATTATGTTAAAAGATGTGATGCTTGCCAAAGATTTGCAGGTAAGCTTAAGTTTGGTGGGAGTTTTCCCTTGATCCAGTTATAGTTGAGGCACCTTTTCAGAAATGAGGAATGGATTTCATTGGATAGATTCTTCACAAGTCCAGTGGGGGTCATTCATGGATTCTAGTGGCAACTGATTATTTTACCAAATGGGTTGAAGCAATTCCCACCAAAAGAGCCACTAGTAAATTTGTGATTTATTTCATGTTATAGAATATCCTCACTAGGTTTGGTTGTCCATAAACGATTGTGGTAGATAATGCAATATGTTTTAGATATGAAGAATTTAGTGTTTTCTGCCAATAGTATGGGATCCAAATTTCTTATTCTTCCCCATATCACCCACAAAGGAATGGTCAAGCTGAATCCAGTAATAAAAGCATGATAAAGGTTTTGAAAAGAGTGCTAGATAGAAATAAGAGGGCTTGGGATTCAAAGTTGCAACAAGCATTGTGGGTTGATAGAGTGACAGTGAAAAAGGCCATTGGTTGTACACTTTTTGATTTGGTATATGGTATTCATGCTAGGTTACCACAAAAAATTTGTTGTAGATGTACAAATTTGTCCAAGAATATAATGAAGAATTAGGTGATGACATGATGATCAGAATTGATGATTTAATAAAATTGGATGAATAAATAAGGGAAGCACATGATAGAAATGTCAAGTTGCAGCTTCAATGTAAGGACTTGTATGACATAAAAAATATTGTTAGAAAATTTGAAACTGATGACTTGGTCTTGATGTGGAATGCTAGATTGGAGAATAAAGGAAAACATAGAAAATTTGATCCTATTTGGATGGGACCATACATCATTGACAGTAAGTGGGGTTCTGACTCTTACATTTTGAAGGATTTGATTGGAAGTATTTTGGAATTTCCAGTTCATGGACAATTCCTAAAATTCTACTTCTCTTGAAGTTCTCAATATCCATGAATAGTAGGTTGTAAATAGGTTCCTTATTTTTGTTGTCTGTTGTAGGATAGTTTCTTTTCTGTAGGTGGTCTACTTAACCCTGAGATTCTAGAATCTTTCTATGCCTACAAGAGACATACATCCCCAGTAAGAGCCACTGTTAGCACTGTCAAATTTTTTGAAGTCTTTCTCATGTTTTTCATGGTGTTTAGGCCCTATCCTTTGCTGGTTCTTAAACCTTAATGGTTTTGTTCTTAAACCTTGGTTCATCTTGGTAAAAAAAGCCTAAGTCTTTAGCATGTTATAAAATGATGCTACCTTTTTTTATTTCACTTAAGTTTCCTTTACCCATGTGTTTTAATGACGTTGTTGGCGGGGCCATCACTTTAGGCCATGTATCCTAGCGGGACCTATGTTAATATTCCCTATTATTTATTTCCTAAGTCTCAAGTCTTAAGTCCCCATGACATTTTACCTTTTCCTAAGTGTCTAGCAAGTTTGTTTCAATCCAATGACTATCGTGATACCTCAAAAAAAAAGATGCACATTGGTTTATCATTGAGGCATTGCGCCTGAAGGACATGTGGAAAGTGGGTAGGTTTCAAGAAGGATAAGTCACAAGAAGATCTATTCAGATCCAACAATCAACGCATTGCCTTGAACAAAAGATGCAATGTGAATACCCATTAAGGAATTGCGCCTAAAGGATACGTGTCCAGGTTTGATTGTAGGTTAGATTCAACATTTTAAAGACTAACAGATCCAAGATAATCCAACGACGGGCATGATCCCTCAAACAAAATATGATCAAAGTTCATTCATCAAGGCATTACAACCAAACACCACGTGGAAAGTGGTCAGGTTCACATAAGGGTTAAAGGACAGATTGATCTGAGTTGAACGTGTGGTGCACGTGTTTTTGCTATGATAAATTTGGAAGTTGTTTATAAATTGTAGGATCACGCCCTTGCGACACGTGGATGCAGTGGGCATGGTCAACGCCAAAGGGAGGATAAATTTCTGTCAGATTGTATTTGATCATGTGGTAGGCATGATTCCTTGAAGTGAAGTTGCACGATGAATAATATTTGTGGCATTGCGACTGATCAACGCATATCCTTCTCGAATCATGGGACCAGTTTCTTAAAGAAAGTAAAGGTAATACAAATCTAATCCAATTCGATGGTGTGTGTGTTTCCATTATCCAGAGTTGCTTAGTGGATATCCTTTGTAGGATCACGACCATTTGACACCTATCCAAGATGGTCAACATAGGTCAAGAAAAGATAAAGTATTTTCTAGAGCCAATATAGTTGTGCCACGTGGATGTCTAAGGATCCGTTGAATAAGTCTTAAGTGTTTTATTTTCTCCTCCTCACGGGTATTTTAAAGATGATCTATGACCACATTTTAAAGTTGATATAAAGTTCAAATCTGAATCACTGATTTTTTTTTCATGCCTGTGTTGACCGTTGCAACTAATTTTTGAATTTTTTTATTGCTTTCAGAGGGTTTTAAAGCAATGGCTCTGTGTCCCATGTTGCGCAAGAGTAGAGAGATAAAATTGATTTTTTGGGTTGTATAGCCACATTCATAGGGTTTTTTCTGGGTAAAAATTGAATGTGTTTATGATGAGGTGACATTATTAGGGTTTTAACACATATTTTGCAAATCATTTGCAACCCTAGGGAACTTTTCTCCAACATCCCAAGGTTACATAAATCCCTTTCTTTTCTCTGTTGTAAGGGTTCCAGTCTCTTTGGTCCTAGGGGATATAGAAATTTTTGTATTGGACTGTGTCAAGGTAGAATAAAATGTTCTATGAATTTTGCGGTTTTTGAACAAGTGTGTTTTAAATAAGATTGAAACAGGAACATGGTTTTTCATACTTAATTTAAGCTTTCCAGATTCAAGTCCCTCCTCTTTGTTTATTTCTTGAGTTGTGAAGTCTTCTGATTCACTACATAGAGTTTATATACATGTATGTTGTTGTTCATTAGTTTTGATCTAGGATCAAATTAAAAGGTACTAGGAATTAGACATAATTTCATTTGATATGCACAAGGATCTTATAAGAAGTGTATGGTGTGAAATTCTTGTATTTATGGCTTTGAACCTCTTACAGTAGTTGGTTTCGGTGTTCTACATTTGTAGTAAAGATATTTCCCAATGGATAAAGAAATTATTAGGAATTAGTATCTCTATGCTGATGCATGTCTGGTTGGGTTTGGCTATATTCTACAAAGTTAAAAACAAAACCATTTCCAAATCTTTTGAGTTTTATAGTTGTAAGTTGTATGTCCTGCACGATAATGGAGAGTCAATGGATGAATGGTTAAAATTTAGTACTTTCTTACCATTATATGTTGTTAAAAATACAGAGTTGTAAATAATTGCATGTTGAGTTGGATTAGGTGTACCCACCTTGGTTTTGTAGATCCAGAAGTGCAAAGGGCAGTCTTGTCCTTATAGCTGGTCTAGTTACCTTAAAGATCTTCCCATATTTGGAGCTAACCACTCTTAAAATCAATCTCAAGGTATATTGGTAGCTTTAAAAGCATAAACATTTTTTAAAACATAAAAAAACACCTTGATAGGTTTGTTTTTGTCTTGGAGCATCTTTTTAGGCTATTTTGGGAAAGTTGCTCATGAGCAACTTTTCTCGTCTTCATGCAATATTCGAAGTTGAAGAGTTTCTTGAATGAAATTTATGGAATCTTGGGATTTCAACATCCCTTGAATAATATAGGTCGAGGAAGGAAGAGAGAGAGAATAGGGAAGTTCTAAATGTGTGTGTTGTGAAGACAATTTTTGTAGTAGTATAATTTTCCTGCATTTTCCAGCAACAACAAGTCAATACATGCATATATGGATTGAATGTGATGTGAAAGCTATGTAGGAATTAGGAGAAAATTGTTACCTTTCATTTCTGTTTATTCTGATCCTCTGAACTATCATAAGTTGTGATAAAATCAAGTTTTAACACTGATTGTGCCGTTTTGAGTGGTTTTAGTGAGGATTGTGTTAATATGGTTGTAGTTTGAAATTACACCAGTGATTTTCATCGAACCTTGGTGGAATTCAAGATCATACTATTTAATTTAATTTTTTATTTTCATTTTTGGTATTCATGCAGGGAGCTGGGAGAAAAGTGATGCCCTAGGTGGACATCTCTATATTTCCACCTAGAATGTGTATGCTTTTTGTTCACTACTTTCTATGTGGATCGATCTAGAAGTTATAGATTTGGATTTGGGTGTTTTTAGGGATCTATCAGTACCTCAAAGTGTTGGATTGAAGTAGTAATCAAAGGAAATGGTATTTCCTTTGTAAAGTGGGTCTAGTTAGCCCTTTGTAGAACACTGTCTATCTGCAAGTTTAGCTACTGTATGTTTGGATTTTTAAATATATATTTGATAATTTATTAGGAAATAAATAAATGGTATATGGACATCTATTTGTTTTGATAAGTTGTTTGGGAAAATATTGAAACAATGGTGGAAAATCGAGTGCATAGGGCTACAAGGATCTTAATGAGTTTGTGACGCAAGTCTAATCTTAAACATTTGGGAGATAGAACCAAAGGTTGGAACATGTTATGTTTACCATTATAAGATTCTTTCCAAGCCTTTGGAATACTAACTTACAGGTTTATGGATTTGAGCACTTAGGAGCAAGTAATTCCCTAGGGGTCATTTGCATGTTTGGGCACAAGGAGAGTTGAGAAGTGAATTAGTGGATTGGGATTGATCCTTCCTGGTGTCAGATTGATTTTTTGAGACACTAGAGTTTATTTTCCTCTAGTGGTGTTTGAGAGTATTTGAATCTACATCAATGTTATAAAAATCATGCATAAGAAAAGAAAGCAAAGATAGATCTAACAAATGCGAGTATAAAATTTGAAATAGATATGTAAACATTCATTAGATATATGCAATATTAATTGAATTAAATCACATAATTACACATAAAATATAATGAACGGAACATATAATTATGAAATAAAAAGTGATGATACAATGCTCATGAAGGGGATCTACTACTAAAATCAAAATAGAAATGCATGCATTAGGTTCGCCAAAATATAAAATAAGAAAATGAGGGAGATGGATATAGAAGGGATTTGTCCACCTTTTCCTAATGCACAATAGAAAGGAAGATTACCTAATAGGATCAAGTAGGAATTAAGCGCTAAATGAGTGAAATGATCCTTCATGATAATGATTAAGATTTAAATTAATTTAGGAAAATGATCTAATGATGTAAGATAAATGACTAAGTAAGCAAATACAAGCAGTTTTAGAAGAGACAAACTGACGAAAATAGATAGTAAGCTACAGTGACTTGAAATGGAAAAACGGAAGCATAAGTGACCCATGATCTCAATCTAAGGGTGTTATAACAGGAAAAAAATGCTTGGGGTTTTTTGTTCTAAAGAATAATAAGCCTAAGGTATTTTGTTCCCTGGAGTTCTGCTTGAAACTTTGACAGTCAATCTTGCAGATCCTAAACTTTTTGGATTTGGTCTTGACAGTTGTGCCACCTGTACCTGCATATAGAAACACACGGAAAGGTTTTTCAAAGAGTTTTTCCTTGGTCAAAACCCCTATATAGGATTCAACCTTAAAAATAAAATAAAATTGTATAAAGGAAAGTAAATATAAAGGCGAATATTAGATCTACCTTACCAATAGTTTCATGAATAGATATTGAGATTGCACATATCCATGAAGATTCTTAAATTATATTTGTTGACCTTGGAATGTAGAGAGGAATTAAGGATGCCTTTAAAAATATATGGATCTATGAATTCTACTCCTAGATCTTTAATGTTTTTATGCTTGATTGAACACTTGTTATGAAAGAATACATGAGAATGGACAAAGGATATTCTTTCTTAGTTTAGAACTCCTCCATGTGGAGATAATGGGAGAAAATATTTTTATAATGGGTAATATTTCCTTCAAAATGCCTTGGATTCTTCAAGAGATGTTATATCCATGATGCTTTCCTTCAAATCTTAAATTCACTTGATTTTCAAATGCTTGAGTGTAGATGTCATATGAAAATATTGCTCATGGTTACCAAAATGAGGTGAGATAAAGTGTTTATGTACCTCATCAAACACTTCAAGATTCAAAATTAAACTAGGCCGACCACAAGATCTAATTTCCCACTAAAACATTACAACAGGGTCATGGTTCAAATTTGGGCCGAAACCTTGGAACATAAAGCCTTGGGTGTTATGTACGTAGAGAAAAACACCAAAATTCAAATGGGGAGATGAGAAGATAGGATAAATGATAGATCAGTGGGAGATAGATAGTTGGATCAAGCATAATGAATATGAAATTTTGAAATCACCAAAATGGGGCCTAACTAAGCATCCAATTATGGGTGCTAAATTTTTAGAATGGTACAAGAAGAAAGAAAGGACAATGAGGCTTCATCAAAGGAATGGTTTGATTTATTTTAGCTTATAATTTATGAATTTAATTTTGATGATATTGTTAGTGTGATTAGGATATTTTTCATGATTTATGGATTTCATGGTTATCCTTGATCATGTATGTTACTAACCCCCTACTTTTCTAGTTGATATTCTAGTGAACCTGATAAGAACATACTAAACATATAATGGATTTTGGAGTTTTTATATGATTGGAGGTGTGAATTTGACTTCTACGCACTAGGTCCAATCTGTCATAAACTTTGGCTCAAATTTGCACATTTAAGCTCTAAAATTGCACACTTGGGCTAAGAACCATGCACTTGGCCTCTAAACTGCACACTTGGGCTCTAAAACTGCACACTTGGGCTCTAAACCATGCACTTGGGCTCTAAAACCACACTCTTGGGTTCTAAAATTGTATGCTTGGGCTCTAAATCTATGCACTTGGACTCTAGATCTATGCACTTGATCTTATATCTATAAACTTGACCCTATTTATGTGCACTTGATCTTTATTCTAACATCTATTTCCATGCACGGTTGTTTTAATCTTAAGTTTGTTGGTTTACCCTACTAAAGATGGTTTACTGAGAGGGGGGTGAATCAAAAAATATTGAGCCTTAGTACTTTAAATCTAAACATCTGATTCAACTTAGTGAATCAAACAACAACATCAACTGAAACTTGAAAACGCTTCACAAACTTGATAACATCATATAAATTAAACAAATAATATTCTTAGTTATCAAGCATCACATGTAACACAAAATTTAACGAGGAAACCCAATTTGGGAAAAACCTCTGTGGGAATTGTCACATACAAAAAGAAATACTCTTCTAAAGTATGCTCAGTTAAGAGCCAATCTTGTTAAGATCACAATGCACATTTTTCAGATGTGACCTTGTTAGGGGATTCACCTTAGACTTGTTAAGATCTTCACCCTATTAGGAGTGGCTTGGTTAGAGGGCTTAAACTATCATCCTAGAATGTTACCTTTCTCAAGGGTTTACAAAAAGACTTGTTAGGTCTACTCTGTTAAGAGATTTTATGTTACAAATGTTAGTAAGAAACAATGTACTAATGTGACCTATGATTTTGCAAATATACTTTTCTTGATCATATCCTTTTTTCCTCTCTCTGAAACTTACTAGCTCCTACAACTCATCAACTCATCTGTCTCTCCTCTTGAATGGTTATCCAACTCTTTCACTACTCTTCTCAGTAGCACTTCAACTTATCACTTCACCCGAAACTCTGTATAAACATACATAATCATCAATATATAGGCCTTTTTTTTCCCTCTTAATCCTATTGGTTAGGTTTGATGAACTATAACTGATTGAATGTTTGAAGATGTTAAGTTGATGATCACCAAGCTCCATAAAGTTAATGCAAGATATTAAATTAGTTAATATATTGTATTGTCACTGATGTCAACTTGATATAATTTGATTGGTTATATACAAAGTGTCAAATACTTTAGAGAACCAGAAAGATAAAGGTTATGCTTTTAGTAATGCATAAAAGTTTAGTATGCACAAAGTGACAACAAACACCGACATGCAGTGCACCCTGATGGATAGAGAACCCTGAGAGGAAATTCAAAGTGATACCCAAGCAATAAACACAAGAAAGCATTATCGACGAGAAAAATCACAGTGTTACCTGATGGACAGACAAATTTGATGATCAGAAAACCCTGACAGACAAACAACCCTGACAGACAAACAACCCCAACGGAGATGCCTGATGAGAACTGAAGTGTTGATCGAGCTAACAAAGAGTTAAACACCGAAAAGAACTGAAGTTCAGAAAAGAAAAAAGACTTAGCTGGCAAGAGCTAAAGAAGGAGTTAACTGGTTGTTAATATTTTTTTTTTACAAGTTAAAGTCAGATATAAGCAAGAGATTTAAAGCTGTTTTATTCCAGTTGTCAAAGAGAAATCTACGGGATAAAATTGAAGTATAGTTTTAAAGCAAGAAAGGTGAGAATTTCAAATCACGCCAAGAACAAGGAAGTCAAGGACTTATAAATGGTGAAATCATGTATATAAAGAGACAAGATAATTCATTGTGAATTAGGGGTGAATAGAGAAGAGGACGCTGAAGAGAAACTGATGAAGAAAGACTTCAATCAGATCTAATCAATCAAGCTAAAGAACAGAGCTAATTCTATGGACACTGAGCAATAGAGAAGAATAGCATCACTGAGCAGAAAGAAGTGGAGTAAAGGTATTGAAAAGAAACATTGACCAGAAAGGTATTATGAGCTTACAATAGTTATGAAAATATGTAAAGTATAGTTGTATATGAGAATAGATCATTTACTATTTCAATTTAACCATTGGATTAGAAATTATTTTAACCATGAAGGACTTAACAATAATTTATATGTTGAGATACATCCTAATGAGTATCAAAAGGTTTGGTCATGAAGATAGCATAGAGATTCCATATAGAAAGTGAAAAAGTACACAGGGTTTGGTCATAAAGATAGCATAGAGATGCCAAATATAAAGTCACAAACTACTTTATTTAAATCCTCTAACAAGGTCACACCTAATAGCATGTTTGTAACCTTTAACAGGATTGGCTCTTCACCGAGCTCACTTTAGAAGAGTGAAAATTTTGGGTTATCGGTCCCAAGCGGTTTTTCCCTTAACAAGGTTTCCACGTTAAAAATCCATGTGTCAATGTGTTTATGAGTCATTACTTTAGTGTTTTTCATTACACATAACTAATTTGGATCGATCGGTATACACTAAGTAATTTACTGTATTTCGATAAATGAAAGAATACTAATTGGTAAACAGTAAGAATAAGGTTTAACAGTGAACTCCGAGCAGTAGTTATTTGTTAAGATTATATCAAGGCATTCATCTTGTGGGACTGAAGATAACTAGAGGCTTATAATTGTGGTAATAAGTTTTTGGGTTAATTTATTGGAATATTTTTGAGGCCATTGATTCACCCCCTCTTAGTTATTCTAAAAATTGGTATCAAAGCTTGTGTGATTAGAAGGAAGGTTTCAAGACCTAAGCAAAAGATCAAAAGATGAGAAAACAAGATGTGCCCAAGTTGAACAGAGACAACTTTGCATCATGGAAAAGAAAGATAAGAATCCACCTATCAGGTATTGGAAATGATGTTACTCAATACTTGAATACTAAATATGTGTTTCCTACAGGACCTCACACAATTGAGAAATTAAGAGAAAAACATGAGCATAATTCTATGATGATAGAACTTGCTTCCTCACTCTCCGATGCTGAATTTGAAGATGTCAAAACATGCACCTCTGCAAAGAAAATGTGGGATAAATTTAAGCTGGTACATGGAGGAGATGCTAATGTACTAATAGCTAAGGAAAAAAGCCTAAGAGGTAAATTTGATGACCTAAGAATGAGAGAAGGAGAAAATATCACTCAATACAGCTGCAGAATAAAAGAGGTAGTCAATGCTATCCAAGAAGTTGGAGGCATACTCTAAGAAGAAACAGTGGTAAGTAAAATACTAAGAACCTTACTGCCTGTATATGCTATTAGAGTATCTTCTATACAAGAAATGAGAGGATTAAAAAACTATAATGTCACTTTAGATAGTTTGGTTGGTAGACTGATTTCATTTGAGATGAATAACTTTGACAATAGTGTCTTAACATCTACTGAGTCTGCAATCAAATCTTCTTTGAAAATAAGTAAGTCAAGTCATAAACACACTATGAGAAATGATAGTGAAAGTGATAGTGATGACCAATATCTTGAGGAGATTGAAGCACTAATGGCTATAATATTGCAAGAGGAAAAGCTAGATGCAAAGGTAAATTACCACTTGTATGTTTTAATTGTAAAGAGATTGGACACTTTGCTGCTAGATGTCCTAATAGAAGAAAAGATGACAGAAGTAGCGACAGATCATATGAAAACAAGTTTGATAGAAGTGATAATAGAGATTACCGAAGAAACCAAAAATTTGACAGAAGAGATACCCAATACTACAAGGACAAAGGGAAGAAATCTTGTAACCTAGCTGAGAACAAAGCTGGAGATACTGACACCGAATTTGACGAAGACATTGAGATGGTATTTGTAGCCATGAAGGATGATTTAGACGAAGAAGAAAGGTATGTAGAGACTGCACTCATATCCAAGGTTAGTAAGAATGATGTCTGGATTATAGATAGTGGCTACACTCACCACATGACAGATGATAAAAAAAAGTTTGAAAATTTTGAGTATTATAATGGTGGAGTAGTAAGAATGGGTAATGACACACTTTGTCCAGTTGAAGGTAAATGAACCATAATATTGAATAGCCTGATCAAATGTGAAAATGAATACTAGGTAAAAGGACTTAACTATAATCTATTGAGTGTTTCACATTTGAATAACACAGGTCACCGAGTAGCATTTGAAAATAAGAAGGAAAATATTTTAAATGAATCAGGAAGGTTGATCAGAACTGGTGAACAGATAAAAGGTAACCTATTCTATCTTGATGATATAAACACTACTTTTTTAATGGCTAGAAACGAAGACATATGGTTGTGGCATAAAAGATGATGTCATGTAAATTTTTAAAACATGATTCAGATAAGCAATAAAAGGAAAGTAAGAGGCTTACCGAGCATGTCAAAGCCCGAGCATATCATGTGTAAGAATTGTCAAAAAGGTAAAATGACAAAGTCTAGTTTCAAGAGCAAAGCCCATACATCTAATGTTCTTCTAGAATTAGTCCATACTGATCTATGTGGACTCATGAGAATAAAGAGTTACTATGGTGATAGATATTTCATTCTCTTTGTTGATGATTATTCTATAATGATGACAATTGTGTTCTTAAAAGAAAAATAAGAAGCATTCAAGATGTTTAAATGGTATAAAGTGTGAGGCCTACCCCAGTCTAACATAAGCTTAGAACTATTTCTCATTTATATGTCCTCCCTTCGATACAAATTTTTTTATAGTTGGACTATTGGGACACATGTATTACCTTATGGATCTATTGAATCCTCTGCTTGTATACAACACCTGATTATGTAATCGGTGAATCTATTAGATACTTTGTGTGAGTGATGTAGATTACCATTTAGGACTTAGTTTGGATGGTTTAGTATATTGGATTAGTAAGTGGATGTAGATAATATCAGTGTGCAAATTTATTAAGAGTTATGTTTATGCATATGGATTAGATGCAGATATTGTTTAAGTTAAATGAATCATGGATGCAAATGTGAGTGAATGTGTGTTCAATTTATATTATGCATCTTGATATGTTTAAAGTATTGATTAAATTGGACCTACTGATGTGTGCAATGAGTGTGCAGGAAAGTTGACCATGGTACTAATCGGGGATTCAGGAATGGACCTATGTGAAAATTGTGATGCTAAGGCCCTGTCTATATAAAGAGACATGGAACTCGTTGTATTGTATTTTTATTCGTAAAAGTGTGGTGTATGATTGTAATTTATTTAATTGAGTAAATGTGTAATAAGTCATGCTCATATAAAATTATTGTGTCACTTGACACATGTGCACCTTGTGTGTTGGCATGGCTACTAAATGTGACTAGCATAGGCTTAAATTTACCAAGGAGTTACCTAGTATAGTCCCAATGCTTACCCTGAGGTTTAGGAAGATATGGATGAGTCAAGAGAGACTATATTGAGTCTTGTAGGTTGGATTTTCGAGAGTTAACCTTGGGTAGAGTTTAGAAGGGTCATTTGGACTCCCAGGGAGTAACTGGGGTCAAAACTAACTACCCCACTTGGTACCTTAGGGGTTAGGGGT
>MU224790.1:661886-712581 GCA_018584345.1 Thuja plicata
TTAAATTCATGTGTGACTTAATTACAGTTTATTATGCTTTGGCTTCTCCTCCTGGGCTAGTACACTATCACCCCACTTTTGGAGAAGGTTTCTTGGAGACCTCCTTCTTGTTAAACCTTGGGAGGGAGTTTCTTGATGAACTATTGTTGGTTTGAAAATTTTAAATACTTGTTTGTATGTATGTCTCCCATTCATTTCTGGATCCCCTAGCTCGGGGGTGGCCTTGCAAAGGCCTAGGTTGGGAGGTGAGCCTCCATGGTCAACCAAAGATTTTTGTGCAGGTTCAGTTGGAAGATCTTGGAAGGATTGTATTTGTGTTCTTATGGAAAACCACATCTGGTGGTCTTGTGATCCATCCTTATAAATGAGCTTGTATATAAGCCAAAAATGTTTATTATGAAGTCTTGTAAAGTTATTTTGAGTAAGAGGGCTTTGTGTAAAAGTTTTCCTATTTTTGTAAGTTATAAATTAATTATGTTATAGAGAGGTATTTATGTGAATACAAAAGGGAGAGATTTTTTTTTTATCTATGTTGTTTAAATAATAATGAAGGTTAAAATATTTTCCAGATAGAATAAAGTTGATTAGATCAAGTTCAAAGAAAAGTATATGTTTAATAGATTAAGGTTCAAATAAGCCATATTCCTAATTTAATTTTTTGTGTTTATTCAATTTAAAGATAGTTTTATGCCATTAATGAAGAGGCAAAGTTATTTACTTTAAGGGTGAAATTGTGACTATCTTCTTTTAAAAAGTCATAATAGAATACTTGGAATAAGAAAGATATTATAATAGGGTTTCAATCTATTTAAATTTTAATGATGTAAAAGGGGTTTTAAAAGAAAACTAAGTTTTCATCTCCTGTAGTTATTATAACATGTTTAAATGAAAGTTTTAAGTTCTTTAGGTTAAGGTTTTAGTGCCCAGATTTTGGGGCATGACATAAAGCCATGGTAGAAAACAAAGTGGTAAGGAATTGAAATGCTTGAGATCAGATAGAGGAGGAGAATTTGTTTATGATGAATTCACTAACTTTTGCAATGAGCATAGAATTAAAAGATATGTTTCTGCACCAAGAACACCACAACAAAATGAGATTGCTGAAATGAGAAAAAAATCCATTGTTTATTGTGCAAGAACACTGATGATAGAGAAAAGCATCAATGAAACATTCTTGAGGGAAGATGTCAGTATTGCTGTCTACACATTGAATGAAGTACAATTGAAGAAAGACACCAAGAAGACATCCTATGAGCTATGGTATGGATACACACCCAATGTAAGCTACTTCAGAATTTTTGGCAGTCAATATTATATTTTGAAAAATGATAGAAATGGAAAGCTTGACTCCAAAAGTGAAGAAGGTATCTTTCTAGGGTATTCCACCAAGAGCAAGGCTTATAAATGTCTTAACAAGTCCTCTAACAAAATAATTGAAAGTGCAAATATCAGAATAGATGAATATGCAGAGAAAAATGATGAGGAAAGCAGAAAAGAACCAGAAGAATACAATAGGTTTGTTTACAGTGAAGAACCTGACACTCTACCCAAGAAATAGTGTATCACTCCCAAGCAACAGAACATTGCACCTGAGCATCATGCTGCAAATACCAAAAATCAACAAAATGATTTTCTGAGTGATGGAGATCAAAGTGAAGGTCAAGATGATGATCAAAATGATGAATAAAGAGCTGAACTGAAACTTTCCGAGTATGTTAGAAGACATCATCCACATAAACAGATCATAGGAGACAAGAAGGTTGGAATGAGAACAAGAAGTAAGTGACTGAACACTAGATGTTTAATTTGTGATTTTGAGCCTAAATCTGTTAATACTGCACTTGAAAATGAAGAATGGGTCAATGCTATGAATGAGGAAATAGAACAAATTGAGAAGAATAGAACATGGACATTATTACTAAGACTAGATGAAAAGAATTTCATCAGTACCAAATGGATATTCAAAAACAAGCTGAATGAGAATGGAGAAGTCACAAGAAACAAAGAAAGACTAGTATGCAAGGGGTATGCACAAGAAGAAGGTATTGATTATGGAGAAACCTTTGCAACCATTGCTAGACTAGAAGGATTCATAATACTACTTGCTTATGCTGCATTTAAAGTATTCAAGGTATACCAGATGGATGTCCAATCTGCATTCCTAAATGGAATACTGGAAGAAGAGGTATACATTGAACAACCAGAAGGGTTTGTTGATCCTGACAAGAGAAACATGGTTTGTAGACTACACAAAGCCTTGTATGGATTGAAACAAGCACCTAAAGCCTAATTATTCAACCAGATGTAGGCATATATATCACTCAATCCAAATACATCAAGGAAGGGTTCAAGATATTCAAGATGGAAGATTTTGAACCTGTTGGAACACCTATGGAAACCAGATGCAAGATGACAAAAGAAGACAAATAAAATGAGGTAAATCAGACCTTGTATAGATCAATGATTGGAAAACTAATGTATATTTTTCATACTAGACCAGATATAGCACATGCATTTGGAATAGTTGCAAGATTCTCTGCTAATCCCAAAGAATCACACATGACTGCTGTTAAGAGAATTCTGAGATATCTAAAGAGCACTGAGGACTATGGATTTTGGTATAAAAGAGAAGGAAAATTTGAGCTTCAAGTCTATACAGATGCTGATTGGGATGGAAACTTAGATAAAAGAAAGAGCACAACTGGAGGATCATTCTTCATTGGTGACAAAATTTTCACATGGATAAGAAAGAAGTAAGGATGCATCTCACAATCTACTGCAAAAGTAGAATATGTGGCTACTGCTGCAAAATGGTCTAATATTGCATGGATCAAATAGTTACTGGAAGGTATGAATATGAAAATTCTTGAACCAGTGCTTATCTACTATGATAATACTAGTGTAATTAACATTTCTAAGAATCCAGTCATGCATGCTAATACTAAGCATATTGCAATCAAGTATCATTACTTAAGAGAACACGTACAAGAGAAAGAGGTGATACTGGAATATGTTCAATCCAAGGAACAATTAGCTGACATATTCACAAAGAAATTGCCTAAAGATACATTTGAGTACCTAAGAAAGAGACTAGGGGTCTGACCCTTGTCTATTGGTCAGTGAGCTTACTAGGAGGATGCATCAAACTACACATAATCAGAAGATCATTCATGTTGATGCAAGCAAAGAGATGGAATGCAAAGATACATTAGTAAATAGAAAGGTAAATATCTGCACCGAACACAAGGGTCATTGTATTGCTGATGGATAGGGAAATTCAAGGAGTATATTATAAAAAGGTGAAAGGATATTACTTTGGCATTGTTTTCAAAGGGAGAGAATATCCAAAGGGAGAGATTAAATATGAAATATCCATCATGAATATCATAAGGGAGAGATGAATTAAAGATGACTTAATCGAGAAAGTAGTCTATATTGTTGTCAAAGGAAAAAGAGATGATCAAGGAGAGGAACAGTCAAAGGGAGAGACAACATCAAAGACAAAATCAGAAGCTGCTACATCTATCCAGTATAGGGATTGAAGATTGAAGGAAGCACTCTACAAGAAACAAATCTAAGATATATGAGCTTACCAAGGGCTAGACATTTGTATTGGTTATAGAATAATGAAATTGGTAGATTGATGAACTACTACTGATATATTTCATATTGTATTAGTAATAATATAGTGTCATAATGTAGCATGTTGCCATCAATACCAAAGGGAGAGATTGATGAACTATAACTGATTGAATGTTTAAAGATGTTAAGTTGATGACCACCAAGCTACGGAAAGTTAATGAAAGACATTAAATCAGTTAATATATTGTATTGTCATTGATGTCAACTTGATATAATCTAATTGGTTCTATTCAAATTTTCAAAGACTTCAGAGAAACAGAAAGATAAAGGCTATGCTTTCAGTAATACATAAAATTTTAGTATGCACAAAGTGACAACAGACACTGATAGGCAGTGCACCCCAATGAATAGAGAATGTAAAGAGGAAATTCACAGTGATACCTGAGAAAACATTACCGATGAGCAGAATCATAGTGTTACCCTACAGACAGACAACTGCAATGGAGATTCCCAAGGAGAACTAAAGTGTTGACTGAGCTAACAAAGAGTTAAACACTGAAAAGAACTAAAGTTTAGAAATGACAAAAGACTTAGCTGGAAAGAGATAAAGAAAGAGTTAACTGGTTGTTAATATTGTTTTCTTCAACAATTTCAAGCCAAATATAAGAAAGAGATTTAAAGCTATTTTATTCCAACTGTCAAAGATAAATCTACGAGATAAAATTAAAGTATAGTTTTAAAGCAAGAAAGGCGAGAATTGCGGATCATGCCAAGAATAAGAAATTCAAGGACTTAGAAACCATGAAATCATGTCTATAAAGAGACAAGCTTATTCATTGTGAATTAGGGGTGAATAGAGAAGAGGATGATGAAGATAAACTGATGAAGAAAGACTTCAATCAGACCTGATCAATCAAGCTGAAGAACAAAGCTAATTCTGCGAACACCAAGCAATAGAGAAGCACAACATCACTGAGAAGAAAGAAGTGGAGCAAAGGTATTGAAAATAAACATTGATCAGAAAGGTATTATGAGATTACAATAGATTTGAAAATCTACAAAGTATAGTTGTATATGTGAACAGATCATTTACTGTTTCAATTTAACCATTAGATCAGAAAATCTCTTAACCGAGTAGGACTTAACAATCCTTTATATATTGAGATACATCCTAAGGAGTATCAAAAGGCTTGGTCATGAAGATAGCATAGAGATGCTAGATATCAAGTGACAAACTATGTAGGGTTTGGTCATAAGGATAGCATAGAGATGCCAGATATCAAGTGACAAACTATTCTATTTAAATCCTCTAACAAGGTCACACCTAACAATGTGTTTGTAACCTTTAACAAGGTTGTCTCTTCACCGAGCTCACTTTAGAAGAGTGAATATTTTGGGTTACCAGTCCCAAGTGGTTTTTCCCTTAACATGGTTTCCACGTTAAAAATCCAAGTTTCAATGTGTTTATGAGTCATTACTTTAGTGTTTTTCATTACACATAACTAATCTGGATTGATCAGTATACACTAAGTAATTTACTGTATTTTGGTAAATGAAAGACTGCTAATCGGTAAACGGTAAGAATAAGGTTTAATAGTGAACTCTGAGCAGTACTTATTTTTTAAGATTATTTCAAGGCATTCATCTTGTGGGACTAAAGATAACTAGAGGCTTATAATTGTGGTAATAAGTTTTTGGGTTAATTTATTGGAATATTTTTGAGGTCACTGATTCACCCCCCTCTCAGTTATTCTAACAAGGTTTTCCATCAATTGTGCTCAGCCATTAGATCTTTTCAAATGAACTAATTCAATGTATTTCCAATTCAGATAAGAAGTTAACCATGCCTCGTGGATTGCACTTTTTCTTGGAACTCACAACTTTATTTTTCTTCTTAATCTGTATCACTAATTTTGAATTTTACTTTTCATGAGCATAGATCTTGTAATAGAATTCATCTTCATGCTTGGAAACTTCTTGATTTGCATGCTTTTGCATTAAATTCATAATGCTCTTGTATTCAATCTATTTTCATGCTCGGTTCCTTGCTTGATGAATTTGATGAATATCTTTACTCGGTATTTGAATTTGCTCAGTTACCAACCTTACTCAGTAACTGACCTTGCTCGATGATTATCTTTGCTCTGCTCGACCAACAAACACTTCACTTCTTAGTAACTATGTTGTTCCCTTTACTGAATTAACAACATCAAAGGTTAAGTAATAAAAAATTATATCAATAGTTCCTTATCATTGTCTGATCTTTATTATCTACCCATTTAAGTTCCTCTCTGATTGATATGTTATCTTAATATAAACTAGAAATCAATTTCTTGACATCAATGAAAAAATAACAACTGATCTAATCATTCTACTTACTTAGTTCTTTTGAAACTCAATATTCATCACCATTACCATAAGTTGGTTAACAAATTTATGTTTAATGGTGATAAATTTAGTTAATTATGTTAGGAATAACAATCCACCAACACAACTGAGAGGTGGGGTGAATAAGTTGTGAGACAAATTATTAAACATTATAAACCAAAAATTTAATCCAAATGATAACACAGTAATTGCAACACTATAACACAATCCTTTGTTGTCGAGGAAACCATGTTAAAGGTAAAAGTAGTACCCACAAATAGTGTACTAAGAGTATAGTATCCATGCTAAAATATTTATCCTTATTAGGAGCTTATTAATGCATTATAGTAGATAGTCCCTATTAAAGGACATACCCTATTAGGAGATAAGAGTAATAGTAGGCTCACTGCCCAGGCACACTTCCTAAAGAAGGTTAAATCCACCTTCAGGACTTACTGTCTGAAATACAAGTGTATATGAAATATACAATCCAATGAATTATCTGATAGAAACTATCTTTTCTTGATCAGTTCCAATGAGGTCTCTTAATCACAAACTCTACTCTACATATAAAATACTTTGCACAAACAAGCTCACAACTTCCACACTTTGCTGTTACCACCCTTTCCATAAAAGAAAACAAATTTCTTTTATAAAAATTTACAATAAGAAATTAGGTTAGCCAATAAAGACTTCCCCAATGCACAAATAATTAAATAACCCATTGCTAAGATACACATGGTACCTATAAAAAGTAAACATCAATTACAACTCATCAAATATAATCCAAGATCTGTAATCCATGCTCTCACTCCATAATACACACTCCATCTGTGAATTCGACCCCAAAATAGGTCTCCTCCAAAAAACATGCCACAACTGATGTAAAAAAGAGTCTTGCAACCCAATAATCATAAAAAAATTCCTCAACATGTCCTTTTCCATTCCCCAAGATCCCATAACATGAATTTCTATCACGTGCAAGTTATCCTCAAAACTTAGAGACTAACTCTGTCATAGTTCACTCTCACTGTCCATTACCCAGTCTTCAATAAAACAATTGTAACTTACTCAATATGAAATATTAAGCCATGCACCCTTATAAATAATATCACAACACATCCCTATACACATCCCCATCTTTTCACATTATGAATCAACCATATAGTACTTGTACACTTCTGTCAATCATCTAAGCAACAATAATAACCAGTCTATTTTGTCCCAATTAGAAACATATATTGACATCAATGACAAAAAATGAATTCCAACAATAACAAAACCTAATTCCAATAATCTTACCCTTTGGCATTGATGGAAAAATATCATAAAATCCATCTACCTAGAAGTACTCCCTCTCAATATAATATTCTCAATATCCTCTTCGCACCTCTCTCTAAAATAGTAGGGATATTCACATTGAAACTCTCTCCCTTTGACAATAATGGAAAAGGGTGCCATTACTCTACTTCTAACCATATGTCCTTTGCAAGGTGTAGCTTTTTCAAATCTTCATGCATGCAACAACTAGGTGCATAATCACCCAAATGTATTCTATATTGTTCTTGCGATCACTCCCCTTGAGGAGTAGATCCATACATCAAGTCCAAAAAATGATATAGCTCTGAAAGCCACTAGATTGATGGATTCCTACATCAATTTAATTTTCATAAGGAGAGGATCTCACCCCAAGCATACCTCTGAGATACTCAAAGGCATCCTTTGGCAAAGGTTTTGTAAATATATCTATTATTTGTTCCTTTGTGCTGATATACTCTAATATAATCTCCTCTACAACCTTATCTCTCAAGAAATGATACCTAATGGAAATATTTTTAGTCTTCAAATGCATAACTAGATTTTTTGACATATTCATTGTGCTAGTGTTATCACAATGGATAACCACTGGCTCATCAAAAGTTATCCCAATGTCCTTCAACATTTTCTTCATCCAAACAACCTATGTACAATTTATAACAGTAGATACATACTCTAATTCAACAATAGACTGAGCTATACAGTCCTTCTTTTTACTTAACCAAGAATCCAATCTTTTCCCAAGAAATAATGCACCACCACTTGTACTCTTTTTGTCATCAACATTTCCTACCCAATCATCATCAGTATAAAAATGCAAAACAAAATCATTAGATTTTTATACCATAAGCCATAAATAAATGTTCCTTTTACATATCTAAATATCCTTTTTATAGAAACAAGGTGTGTCTCTTTAGGTTCTTCTTGATTTCTTTCCACAATTCCAACTGCATTAGCAATATATGGTCTATTGTGAGTCAGATATTGTAGGCCTTCAATCATATATTTGTACTTTTTCTAAAAAATGCTATGAGATTCATCAGTAGTAGTAAGCTTGTGACCAGTAACCATAGGTGTTCCAATAGGTTTTCAATCTTCCATTCCAAACTTTTTCAACATTTCCTTAAGATACTTGGTCTGAGAAGTAAAAATACCATTCTTGTTTTGATTGATTTGTAGGCCAAGGAAAAAATTCATCTCACTAATCATTGACATCTCAAATTCATTTTCCATTTCCTTAGAGAACTTTTTAATCATTACATCATTCCCTCCAAAAATGATATCATCTACAAAAACTTCAACTATTAAAATTCTATCTTCACTAGTTCTTAAGTACAAATTACTGTCTGCATTACCTTTTCTAAAACCAAGATGAAGTAGATACCTATCCAATCTAGCACACCATGCTCTAGGTTCTTGTTTCAGTTCATACAAATCCTTCTTCAACTTGCAAACCATCTCATCATGATCTGTTAGAGTAAATCCACCAGGTTATTCAATATATACTTCCTCCTCTAGATCTCCATTTAGAAATGCAAATTTCTCATCCATCTGATATACTTTGGAGTCTTTGTGTGCAGCATAAGCAATAAATAACCTTACAACCTCAATCCTAGCAACAGGAGCAAATATTTCTTCAAATTTTATGCCTTCTTGTTGTAAGAATCCTTTACAAACTAGTCTTTCCTTATTTCTTACAACCATTCCTTCTTCATTCATCTTGTTTCTAAAAACCCATTTATTTCCTATAACATTCTTATCTTTAGGTCTAGGAACCAGTTCCCAAGTTTTATTTTTCTTTATCTATTCCAATTCTTCTTACATAGCCTTAGTCTAAGATTAATCTCTACATGCCTCATTAATAGTTTTTGGTTCAACTTGAGAAATAAAACAAATTTCATCTCTTTATCTTGATCTTGTCATCATGCCTTTATTTGTATTGCCAATAATTTGATTTTCAGGGTGATTTTTCTTAAAACATACCTCAGAGTCTTAGGAATTTTAGTAGAATCATTTGAGTCATCATGACATACCTCTATCTCATGATCAATCTCAAAAGGTTCTTCTTAATTTGCAGTAACCTCCTTGTTCTTTGTAGTCTGGTTACAATCATATATTCTTTCCTAAATCGGGAACTTTTCATCAATCCTCACATTAGCACTTTCAATCATCTTCCTCAATCTCAGATTAAAAAATTTGTAAGCTTTTATCTTAGTGGAATAACCAAGGAAGATTCCTTCATCACTTCTATCATCAAAATTTCCTATCGCATCATCTCTTTTGATATAGCATTTACTACCAAATATTTTGAAATATTTCAAAGTAGGAGTATGATTAAACCATAATTCATAAGGAGTCTTACTTGTACCTTCTCTGATCTAAATTGTGTTCAAAGTATAAATAGTAGTACCAACAGATTTTCTCCAATGAACATGTGATACATTTCCTTCCAGCAACATAGTTCTTGCAACATCTAATATTGTTCTATTTCTTCGCTCGGCTATCCCATTCTGTTGTGGTGTCCTAGGAGAAGATGTCTATCTTTATATTTCATGTTCTTTGAAGTGGGTATTGAACAAATGTGAAGTAAAATCTCCATCTCTATCTGATCTAAGACATTTTTGTTGAAGACAATTATTCAATTGTGTATTGTCATTGAGGTTACACATGTATTTGCACTTATGTAGTGATGTTACAAAAATATCTACATTTAGACCGAGCACAGTTGGTGAATATATTGATTTATTTTAGTGTTGACTGAGTTCAGTTGGGCATTGAAGAAGTTTAGTGTTGACTGAGTCACTCGGGCATTTCAGTCATGGTCAGGCATTTAGTGGAAGCCAAATAACAATGATTTATATTCTATAATTAATTGGTTATATGCGGCTGACTGAATTGTGATTTATTATTTAGAAGTATATTCAAGGTGACTTGACAGGGCTTACCATATAAATGAAAGGTCAAGTTTGGATTGAATGTGAAGAAGAGAAAGAAAAAAAAGTAAAAAGTAGAAGTGTGGAATTCTGTGATATGAAGAGTGAAGGTAAAATAAGATAGGATTTTGATTGAGTACAGATCACTCAGAGATGCAATAGAACATCTGATTAGAAAGGATGCATTCATAATTAGAACATAGATCCGAATCATAAAAAATAGTTGCTTACACATACAAGTCAATTCATTGTTAATCTCTAACAATTGTAGCAGTGATCTAAAATCCCTTAACAGAGTAGACTTAACAATATTTTTGTAAATCATCTCATAAGGTAGCATTTCTATGTTGAAATGTTGAAGACCTCTAACAAGGCCACTCCTCATAGGGTGATTAAATCCTTTAACAAGGTCACACCTAAAAGTATGTTATTGTAACCTTTAACAGGGTTGGCTTCTAATAGGGCTCACTTCAGAAGAGTGAAAAATAGTAACTAGTTACATTGGTGGTTTTTCTCATATTGGGTTTCCACATTAAATCTTGGTGTCGCCTGTGTATATGTTATTTTTTTATGCTTTATGTTTCTGCACTTAATCTCTAAAGTATAATTGTATTATTATAAATATTTCTTTGACACTCGAGTTACAGAAGAATATCTTAATTAACCGAGTAATAGTGTTAAAGTATTTAAGACATCTAAGGGACAAAGGATTTGTTTTGGAGTAACTGAGTCACCCCTCCCCTCTTAGTTACTTATCTCATTTTCAACAATTGGTAGTAGAGCTTCTAGTGCTTTCAGAGAAGGTTTCAAGGCCTAAGCTAAAGATCAAAGATGTCTTACAGATGGGAGATCCCAAATCTAAACAAAGACAAATTCCTAGCATGGAAGGAGCTGATGAAGCTACATCTATCTACTATCGGAGATGCTAGTTTTCAATTTTTGGAAAGAAAATATGTGGAACCAACATGGACTATGATTTTGGAACATATAATGGAATAGAAGCTTTATAACATAATGATGATTGATATAGATTCTTCACTCAGCTACTCAAAATTTGATGAAGTCAAGGACTACCCTACAACCTATGATATGTGGAAGAAATTACAGAACATTCATGGAGGAGATGCAAATGTAAAGAGAGCCAAAGCAGAAAGTCTAAGAGGAAAATTTGACCAGATGAAAATGAAAGAAGGAGAAGACATTCCAAGATACAGAGAAAGAATCAAGAAGATTATGAGTTCCATCATAACTGCAGGTGGAATAATTAAAGATACAAAAATGGTTAGCAAGGTACTAAGAAATTTACTTCCTATCTATACTATTAGAGTTTCAGATATTCAAGAGATGAGGTGCAATAAAGATATAACTTTGGATACATTAGTGGGAAGGCTTACAAATTTTGAGCTGGGCAAATTTTAAAATTACTCTCCTAGATCTAACAATCTTGAGTCTGCATTCAAAGCTAAATTGAACCTTGGTAAGAAGGATAGATACTCAAAAGAGAAGTAGATTGAAAGTGACAGTGATGAGGAATATAATGATGAAGATCTTGACATCATTGAAGCACTACTTGCAAGAAGAGCCGCAAAAGGAAAATATAGAGAACAAATACCATTGATTTGTTTTTCATGCAATGAGGTTGGTCACATTGCTGCAAAGTGTCCAAACAAAGAAGAAAAAGATGAGAGAAATTTCAACAAATTCAAAGGAAAGAAAGATTTCAAAAACTACGAAAGCTACAAGGATAAAGGTAAGAATTCTTGTTATATTGCTAAAGTTTCTGACAGTGATGAAGAAGAAGAAATGGTTTATATTACTATTAAGGATGAGTCTGATGAAGAAGATGAAAATAAAATACTTTTCTCAAACATGAATAAAAATGACATATGGATAATTGATAGTGGTTGTTCTCATCACATGACTGGTGATAAGACAAAGTTTGAACATCTTGAACACTATGATGGTGGGAGTGTCAGTTTTGGGAATGATGAACCTTTCCCTATAAGAGGAAAAGGTTGCATTATTCTGACAGAAGGAATCAAATGTGATAATGCTTATTGGGTTGAAGGATTGAGGAGAAATCTACACAGTGTAGCACAACTGAAAAAAATTGGCTTCAAGGTAGAATTCATGAATGGTAAGGCCAAGCTCCTGGATGGTAAAGGGAACCTAGTCAGAACTAGAAGACAAACAAAAGATAATCTATTCTATCTTGATCTCGTTGAAGGTTCATGATTTATTGCACAAGTAGAAGAAAGCTAGTTATGTCATAAAAGGTTGTGTCATGTAAAATTTGATAATCTGGTAAACATAAGCAAGAACAAGAGAGTCAGATGTATTCCTATTTTGAAGAAACCCGATTTATCAATATGCAAACAATGTCAAATCAAAAAGATGAGCAAGACAAGTTTCAAAAGAAAGAATTACAACACTGATGAAGTCTTGGAATTGGTACATACTGATAGAACAAGAGAGTCAGAGGTATTACTATTTTGAAGAAACCCAAGTTATCAATATGAAAACAATGTCAAATCAGACCATCTGGATACCGCTATAATTCTATTGGTAACAAACAAGAAGAAAATAGAGAAGGAATATCCATTTCTTTCCTAGGGTTAAGCTTAGATTGTGGAACTGCGTGGCTGCTAGATAAGTGACAATGCCTACCGTATTTATCCTAAATCATCATGGCCCTAGAATAGAAGTGAACATTCCACATACAATAATCATAGAAAATAACTCATGATCCATTATAGCTACTCTCCTCACTTGGTGGATCCTAGAGTAGCGTAAGAACATAACCTTGAAATATAGACTGACATCTAACTGACGACTGACCTAGTCAACATTTTGTTTGTTCCATTGATTCAGCTTAATTCTCTTGATTGGCTTGACTCTCTTGATAGGATTGATTGAATTGATTGTCTTGATTGTGTCTGGTTTTAGTAATAGATGACTCATCTAAGACTGATCTATATGGTTTTGAGCGTATCCACCACTGTGTAAGGTGATTGATTTTATTGATTGATTGATTAGATTTTGATCATTTTGGGTAGCTAATAAAGATGTGTCAGATGGGCCCAATAATGATTTGCATAGCTCATGGTTTTGACATTTAGTTGATTGGCTTGGTCGCCAGTTTTCTTGCTGATAGATTTGATAGTTGATAAAGCTCTATCATATTGGCCCAATGTTGATTCACAAAGCTCATGGTTTTGACATTGATTGACTAGGCTTGATCGCCCTTTTCTTTGTTGATAATTGATGTGGTATTATTGCTTGGGATTTTGCAATTTTTTGATGTTTTTGATGAAGATTGATTTTTTTAGGATAATTTGATCTTTTTAGGATTTTTGATGAGTTTTTTGATTTTTGGGATTTTTTTTGGACATTTGGAGTTGCCCCCTAGTTTGGTGGACTAGTACTAACCATGGATAAGTGTTGGTGCTCAGAGGGGTTTGTGCTTTTGGAAATAGCTTGGGTAGTTAGTCTTGCATGCAAAGTTTGCTCAAGTTATGATCTTTGTCATTGATGGTGAAGTTGGATTTGAACACATGGCGCTTGTTTGCTAGGTTTTCACCAAGGCACCTACTCAATAATGCATGTTTGCTAGGTTTTCACTCAAAGAGCAATTTTTTTTAGCTTTAATTTTTTATGTTGTCTCCAAGGCACCTATTTTATAGGTTTTCACCAAGGTAACCTTTTTGTATTTTTTTGGTATTTTTTGGATATGTAGATAGTTGCCTTAAACATTGAGACCTCAAGTGCAGAACCTCTTGAGGTGCATGATATTTATGTATCCTGGGAGATGATCTCCTTCTGGTTTTTCCATTTGGTATGCCCCACTCTAGGTAGAATTGACAATGACATATGGTCCTAGCTAGTTAGGCTCAAACTTTCCTGGTTTCACTCTCTCTGCTTGGTTATTTTGGTTCTCCATTAGGACAAGGTCCCCTAATTCAAAGGTTTGTGGCCTCACCTTTTTGTGATAATTCATTCTAAGGCAATTTTGATATCCTTTTAAGTGGTTGAATGCATTTTGTCTTCTTTCGTCTAATAGTTCTAGTTCACTGAGCCTTGCTACTTTGTAAACTTCATCTGAAATTAGGTTCTTCAATGATATTCTCAGGGATGGGATTTCTACTTCAAGGGGTAGGAACACCTCTAATCCATATACTAGTAATAAATGAGTGGCTCCTATAGGTGTTCTCATGCTATTTTTGTATGCCCATAATGTGGGACAAAGCTGTAAATGCCAGTCTCGCTCTGATTCGTTAACTATTTTCTTCAAGATTTTCAAAATGGTCTTATTTGTCGCTTCAGCCTGGCCATTCCCTTGAGGATAATAGAATGAAGAGAAACCTTGTTTTATTTGGAATTTTTCACATATATCTTCAACATATTTTCTTTGGAAAGGTGTACCATGATCTATCAAGATGGTTTGAGGAATTCCATACCGATAGATGATGTTGTTGAGTATGAACATTGAGATATGCTTTCCAATTATGTAGGCGAGGGGAATTGATTCCACCCATTTAGTGAAGTAATTTGTTGCTGCTATGATGTATTTATGTCCATTAGATTAAGATGGTGCAATATTGCCCACTAGGTCAAATCCCCACATAGAAAATGGTAATGGTGAAGTGATAGGATTAAGTTCTTGGGCTGGTGCATGGATGAGGTATCCATGAATCTGACATTGCCTACACCTTTTTTACATAATTATTTTCATCTGTCTCTACTATGGGCCAGTAGTATCCCATGCGGATGATGTTTTTAGCTAAGCTCTTGTCACCTCCATGGGTTCCATAAATTCCTTCATGTACCTCATACATAGCTCTCTGGGATTCCGTGGAAGTGAGACATCGTAATAGCGCTTATTCTAGACTTCTATATAGAGTAGTTGCGAGAAGGGTGTACCTAGAGGCTTGGTGGATGAGGGAATTCTTTTGGATCCTAGACAAGTCAGGAGGTAAGACACTACTCTGGAGGTAATTATACATGTCATGGTACCATGGGGTTTTATATCCAACGAAGACACATGCTGATTCTGTGATTGGTGCTTGATGTGATGGAATCATGAGTTGCTCCACCAAAAATTGGGATTTGGTTTTGTTGCCTAGAATATCAATCAAGGATGCTATGGTAGCCATCACATCTACAACTTTGTTTTTAGGTCTTGGTACTTTCTCGAAAGTGATATAATGGAACTTAGTGCACAACCTGTCCATCTACTCCTTATATGGTATTAGCTTCTCATCTTTTGTCATATAGTCATTGTTTAATTTGATAATGACTAATTGTGAATCTCCATAGACCTTAATATTCTTGATTCTCCATTGTATTTCCATCTTTACTTTGATTACTAGAGCTTCGTATTCAGCTATGTTATTTGTGCATGAGAAGTTGAGTCTAAAAGATTTTGGAATTTCATCATTGTTTGGCGTGATGAGTAATATCCTTGCTCCTGCACCATGGTTCACGCATGACCCATCAAAGTATAGTCTCTATATCTCTATTTACAGTTGTAGTTTTAGAATAGACTCATCTGGAAAGCTAGAAATGAGAGGCCGATGATCCTGAATAGGTGCCTCTGCTAGTTGATCAGCAATCACTTTCCCTTTGATGGCTTTTCTGTTTACGTATTCTATGTCAAATTTTCTTAGGATCATCATCCACTTTGCTAGTCATCCTGTGAGTTCTTCCTTTTCTTAGTAGATATTTGAGGGGATCAATGTGGGCTATTAACTTGGTTTGATGTCTTAACATGTAATGCCTCATCTTCTGGGAAGCGAAGACTACTGCTAGGCATGATTTTTCAATTGGTGAATAGTTAAGCTCATAGCCTACCAATGTTCTGTTGAGATAGTAGATAGCTCTCTCTTTTTCTGTGTCATCATGTTGTGCTAAGAGTATGCCTAATATTTATTCTATTGCTAAGATATATAGAATTAATGGCCTGCCTTAGACTAGTAGCACCAATATGGGAGACTTGGGTAGATAGTCTTTGAATAGTTGGAATGCTATTTCACATTGTTCTATCCATATAAATGTGACATACTTATGTAGTATATGTTGGAATGGGTAGCACTTGTCTGCTAACTTTGCTATGAAGTGCCTGATAGATTGGAGCCTGCCTTGTAATCCCCTTAGTTTCCTTAGGTTGGTCGGTGGTGGCATGTTTAGTATTGCTTTGAGTTTCTCCGAGTCTACCTCTATGCCTCGATGTGACACTATGAATCCCAATAGCTTCTCTGTGGTGACCCCGAATGCACATTTATTTGGATTTAAATGGACTTTGTATTCTTGCATTCTATCAAATATGGGTCCCAACACTTATAGATGATTTTTTCTATGCATTGACCTAGCAAGTATGTCATCAACATAGTCCTCCACTGTCTTGTGGATGAGATCATGGAAGATGGTTGTCATCTCCCTTTGATATGTTGCTCCTGTATATTTTAGACCAAATGGCATGATGTTCCAATAGTAGGTGCCCCATGCACATGTAAAGGTTGTTTTGGGTTGGTCCTCTGGTGTGATCCTTATCTGATTATATCCTGAAAAGCCATCCATGAGTGATAGCATCTAATGTCTTTGCTGTGAGATCTACTATCATGTTGATGTTAGGTAATAGAAAGTCATCCTTGGGAAAATCTTTGTATAGATCTCTAAAATCTATGCAGATGTAGATCTTTCCATTATTCTTAGTTACTGGCACCAGATTAGATATCCAGTCTGCGTTTGGGATCGGTCTTATGAATTTAAAATCTAGGAGCTTTTTCAATTCTTCCTTGACTAGTAATGCAACATGGGGATGTATCTTTCTCAGCTTCTGTTCGACAGGTTTGGCATTGGGTAACAATGGCAGATGATGTAATACAAGCTCTGGGTCTAAGCCTGGCATGTCTAAGTAGTACCATGCAAAATTGACCTTCCTTTCCTTGAAGAAGCTGATGAATTGTTCTCTCTCCTCTGGGGTGAGTGATTTTTCTAAGTAGATGTTCTTTGGGTTCTTCTCATCACCCAAGTAGACTTATTATATTTCTTTTGCTAACAATGCTGACTTTTCCTCTATCAAGGGGAGGAGTTCCTACTTTCCATCTTCTAGCATCTCAGTGAGGTTTTCACTAGAAGATACATCTTGTTTTGTCTTTTTATCATTTTTTGTGCCAGTAAGCGCCTTTTTATTTTCACTTACTGACAATTATTTTTTCTTTTTCAATTGTTTTTGATGACTGGAAAGAGGAGCTTCCTCCCCAAAATATGTTGATCTATCGAGGTTGATGGAAAAACCTGCTTTATGGTCTCCTAATGGCATTCCATCTCTAAGTCCCATGAAGTCTGTGATAGCCTCATCATTCTCAAATATATCTATATCAGGTTGTCCTTGTTGATCCCACTCTATCAGTTTTGGGTGTATAAGACATAGGTCCTCATGGTGGGTTGACTCTATTTGGTTAGACGGGACAACGAATATAGTTCTGAAAAACCTGGACTGTGATGTGAAGGCACTACCTAAGGAATTTCTATCAATATTTTTATTGATACAGGGTTGGTCATCTATGGCTAATTGGTCTAACAAGTCATCAAGGTGTATGGTGGTGGTTGACTGAGGGGAATAGTTTGGGATTGATGGTTCAGAGTCATGGATGGATCTCCACTCATACTCATGGGATTTAATTTTTCTAGAATAATCACTAGTTGTCTCACTTTCCTCATTATTGTGGATCACTTGGTTGAGGGTTAATCAGGATTGAGAGGTTCCCACTTTAGAAGGAAAAAACTATTGTAGTATATTTCCAATCAAAGAATGTTCTAGTTTTTTCCCCCGGTGTAACTCTTCTATTTTTTCTTGATCAACGGGTCTATCTTGGGTGGTAGGATTGGTTCTTTATTTCCAATAGCCTAACCCTCTCTTTTTTTTCTGGGTTGACGGGAGAGATAGTTCCATTAAACCTTGTTGACTTTCCCCCAGACTAGTCATACGATCATACCCAGACCTTTGCAACATGGTATAGCCAGCTCCATATGTTGACACAGGTAAAGGTTCTTGAAGTGTGTCTTGCGGGTTTTGATATAACCATGTGTTGATATTTGGATCAAATGGGTTCTCTTTCGTGATGTCTTTCCATCTGACAAAGGTTGTGGGTGGACACCTAAATAGAAAAAGTTTTGGGATTTCTGTTGTAATTGCTATTTGTGGCATGCCATATGACCTTGGGATCTTAGGTATGTTTGTGATAGTGAAAGCTTCCTTGTAGCTTTATTCACCACAGCCTTTGTCAGTAATAGATATTTTTCCTGCTCTTCTCATGACATCTTTGGGATTTGAATTTGATGTGGAAGGGATACTTGCCTCTTGGTTTGATGGAACCTGGTTGTCAGTATTGCTTTTGATAGCGTTATGGCATTGAAATGGGTTTGGATCTCCTTCTATGATTATTTCTACCCCTTGGTGTGGGAACTTGATGCACTAATGATATGTGGAGGGTACAACTTGCATATCATGTATCCATGGTCTCCCTAGTAACATTTTGTATCCCAATTATAGGTCTAGGATCTGGAAGGGAGGGTTCTTGACAATTGGACCTATTCAGACTGGCATAATGATAATACCTTTAGAAGATATCTCTTCTTCATCATAGGCTCTGATGTTGATCCTTATTGTGACATCAATACTAGATTTAGAGTAGCCTAAGTGCTTGATGACCTTTAAAGTACAAATTTTAAATCCAACCCCACCATCAATGAGGACTCTTCAAATTGAATGTTTGTGAAACTGTATAAGCAAGTGTAAGGAATCATTATGTAGATGCTTGTACTGTGGCACATCATGGTCTATGAAGGTTGCATGCTTGTTGGTTGTTATGTGGTTCACACTTTTTTGAAAAATCTCAGGGGTTATGTCCTTTAGGACATCTACTTTTTGAAGTGATTGGTCTAATGATTGCTTGTACTATGTGATATGTGTAAAAGGTCAAACATGGATATTTGGGCAGGCATGTGCTTTAGCTAATCCACTAGGCTTGTCTATGGATTTGAGGTTGCAAAAGGGTTGATTGGTGTAGTAGATGTGGAAGGCATTCCTTGCAAGACAAATTTTGTATGACGGGTGGTTACAACACATTTGGCACCTTGGTCTGTGATAGTGATGGTAGCCACATGGCTATCTGAAGGATTTAGGCAATTGATAGTGTTGTCATTGTTGGCATAAGTGTAGTTGACCTATTTTGACTATCCACTAGACCTAGAGGTTTTCCCTTTATTTTGATCATGGAATGTGTCATTGAGTATCATATGATTAGTAGTTCCTTTTGATTGGGTGTTGGTTACGTTGATGACCCTTGTGTCATTCAGATCTTGGATGGCATTTTTCAATCGATAACAGTTGGGTGTTTTGTGTCCCTTCACTCAATGAAATTTATAGAAATCATTATCATTGTACCACTTTGGTTTGATTGCACCATGTTCATATCCTCTGATTCTAGGGAGAGTGATATTGTTGGATTGTATCAGCTTTCTTAAGGCTGATTCTATTGACTCTCCTAATGGTGTGTAATCTCATTTTGGAGTCAGAAACTGTGATTAACATTGTACCTATGGTTGATTGTTTGACACAATGGACGCTTGGATAGGGGTGGTTGATTCTAAGTGTGTGCTTATGGAGTGGGCACCATGGGTTGTTGGTTAGCTATAGGCGCACCTTGCAGTGACACTTTGGGTTGGGCGTAGTTAACTATTTTCACATCAATGACACCATCACTGGTGAAATTTTTATTTTTATTCCATGATTTAGCTTTATCTGTTGCAATCTTGTTTTTATTTGTTTGGGTAGGATCTACAAGGACACCTCGTTTGACCAAGTTTTGATCACAAAAAACTCCTCGTTTGATGAGTTGTTTAAAGTTTGGAGCTAGTTGCAATTCTGTTGTAAATAAAATATCTGGAATTAGATTGTCAATGAACATGACTATTAGGTCCTTCTTGAGTACGTCATACATGATTCTATTTTTAGTATTCCTCCATCTTTGTAGGAATTTTATAAAGGACTCTCCATATTTTTTTTTGATACCACAAAGGTCCTTGATGTTGACCTTGCGCTCGATGTTATGATGGAAGTGAGCAATGAAATTTTCAGCTAATTCACCCCAAGATAGAATGCCACGAGGTAAATGTGAGAACCATTCCATTTCTAGTCTGGCTAAGCTTTGTGTGAATAGTCACATTAAGTATGTCTCATCGTATGTGACCTCGATGCAACTAGCAAATAATTCTTGGATGTGCTCAATAGGGTTGGTATTGCCCCTGTATTTGTCAAATTTTGGTACCAAGAAATGAGTTGGAAATTGAGACATGTGAAGAGAGTGATCAAAGGGGTATGAGTATAAATCCTTTGTGGTGTAGGATTTAGTTTTCCCTTGATTTTGCATATCCATCATTTGGGTTTGAAGGTTCTGCACTTGTTGGATTAGCATGTCTATTTGGGGCTGAGGATTATTTGTGACATTGCAACTCTGTGATGTAGTAGGTATGAGACTGTGCCTATGTGTCCCTTGAGTAGGGACATACAATCTCATCCTTGGGACTTGATATTGATTCCCCAACACATGATTCTTATATGGAGGCATGTGATTGGCCCAAGATTGATTTTGTTGTGTTTTTTTTGGGGTTGATGTTGTTGTTGCTGCTAAAGTTGGGATTGCTATTGCTGGGGTTGAGTTTGTTGTGGTCTCTGAATGAGAAAAGGCCTAACCTTGAGTGGGAATTGACTTAAAGTCGAACCTATAGAGATGGATCCCTATGGGAATGATGTGTTGACCCCAAGGCTAGTAGAGATTGACTATAGTAGCGGCATAGTTGCAAAAGGGTTGCTGCTTGTTGGTGGGATTAAGGGCATAACATGAGAGCTTGACTAGATAGGCCATAAGGCCGAGGGTTAAGGCATACTACTGATCGTAGGTGCACTTAGTTGGGATTCTGTCATTCTTTGTGTGGAAGACGTGCTTTCTTGGTTTGCAGAGATGGTTTCATTGGACACAGTCTATGTTGATGTTGTTGTTGTCAAGGATGGGAAGATTTAAGATACCATAGGTTATTTTTAAGAGAGTCAGGTAGAGTTTTGACCTATGAGAGGCTTTTTGGGCCATATTGTTGACACATTGAATTTAGCGGGGGAGTTTGACTCCCTTATTTATCAACATGGCTAAGAAATATTTAGGGTTCCTCTTGACAACAATGTCAACCACTTGCGTGGAATAGGCGTCTTGTTCTATATCTTCAAGATCCTCTTCTGTGACATTTTGGAACAAAGCTAACCCACGGGGATTATCAATAAAAAGCAGGGCTGGTATTTATGAAAGGATCATCCTCTCGCTCTATTTCCCAAGTGGGAAATCTGTTGATATAAGACTCATTAGGTTGAGTTTTAGCCTTTGACCTTGTGTAAGGCCCTCCATAAGGTGTGTGAGATATAGTGTGGTCTAGATTTTATGACTGAAACATGTGATATAAAGTAAACAGAAAAGGATAACCTTTCTAGGAGAGTCTGAGTTATATTTAGACTAGGGTAATTCTAAGGATAGATGTTGATTTATCTTGATCTCAAATATTTGATGATGTAAGAATAATATTTTTGACTATTGCCTGGGACAAAAGTCACTGATAGAGATAATGGGATCAACATATTTCAATTCTAAATCTTTTGAACTATTAATACTTGGACGATAATCGTGCTTTCAAAGAATGGATGATCTTTAAAGTTTATAGATTCACACAATGTTCTTTGCATTTTTCTGGGATCAACATTGATCTTTTACATAGAATGAAGAGCATTTTCAAGGTTTTTAGGTCAAAATAGGTGTTTAAAGCCTCTGTTTAAGTGCGGAAAAACTTCACCGATTATGGTAAAGTGATTGGTTGATTGTGGTAATCTATCACCGATTGTGGTAATAAATAGATCAAGTGCAGAAATAAAATGAAAGATTGTGGCAAACTTCTGTCAATCGCGGCAAAAGGCAGGCAATTGTGGCAAAGGGGAAACAATAAAAAAAAAATTAACAAATGAATTCACTATCTGATAGAATTGATTTTTAGGAAAAAGGCTTCTAATTTGCAAGACAATTTGATGTTAAAAACCCTATACTTTAACACATTTGACTCATTTTGACAAAATTGATATTTGTTTTGAGTTTTTGGAACTGATAAAAAAACAAACACAATGGACAATGTGTTTTGTAATCTAGCATGGGTTTTGACAAAAGGAAAAATAGATTAATCTAAGTCAATTTTGGCTATCAAATACAATATTATAGTCCCAATGCTTCAATGTTCATTAGCTCACACAACAAGTGTCACACTACTAGGACATAAAGGTCCACAACGTAGGCACCCATGTTTTTGCCGTTGCTAGATATTGTTGTCGTGATAGTGAAGATATATTTCACTACACAAATACCTTGGAACACATATGTTGGGAATCTTGGGGGGGAATTATGCAACCCCTTGCACTATAATAAGGTATATGTTCGAAAGTGAATCAGGCTGGCCTCTATTTTAACAAGGTTCTAGTAGGGTCTGTGGCATCTATCCAATCAGTTTGTACGTGTGTGACTCACTTAAGAGCCTAGTTCAGAAGGATTTACCGGTTTAAGGTCATTCTCTGAGGAAGAAGCGCATTCCCTGGACAAGCCTTTCTAAAAGTATAAAGGTGTTTAATCTAACAGATTGTGCAAGTGCACCAAAAACTCAAGACACAAGGTTAATCAATTAAACCCCAAAGATGAAATGTGAACTAAGCTAAACCACCATACAAGAACAAGTGTTTAGTTTTAAGCCCAAAAGTAGGTGTTGATTGCTTGTTCAATTTTAATTCCCCAAATTTGAAATGTTTGTATTCCTTTGTTCAATTCTTAACCTCCACATTAATTTTAAGCACAAATATGTAAATGTGAGGTTGTTATGTTTGGCATACAATATTCTTTTTAAAGCACCAAAATGGAAAATGAGTGATTTTTATGTTTAAATCTGTTTCCACGCCACAAGCTGAAATGATAAGTTAGTACCACAAAATGTTGCAATCAAGATACATGCAATCAAGAAGTGATTTTGAAACAATTGACACTAACAATGGCCTACTTTCCTCTGTGCTTAGTGATTTTTCTAGTCCTGCACAAAAATGAAGAAAAAGTCAGATTTTAAACAGAAAAATAGACAAATTGGATCAGATAAGGCATCATTTTGTCAATTGCGATAAAGCACGATCAATTGTGGCAAAGTGTTTTCGATTGCGGTAAAAAACTTTTTGATTGCGACAAAGCACTATCAATTATGGAAAACTTTGGGCGATTATGGTAAATTGATATTGATTATGGTACAACTTGTCAATTGCAGCACAAAGCAAGAAAACAAAATTGTGAATAATGATAGAAAAATTCTGCAAAACCCTTACAACAATTGCAAAAATAAACTAGACGATTGCGGCAATATTCCATCAATTACGGTAAAATACTAGCGATTGCAAAATTACATGTTTATAGAGAAAAGCATAAAAAAAAGAATTTGCAATTGTATGGCTGTGGCCAAAAGGTTCTGTCTATTGTGTGCAAGTGATATTTGGGCAGTTTGATTCACGTTGGGTTCACCAAAATGTATGAAATGGATCGAGATATGTCACCCAAGCTCAAGTCAACGAGGGGTTAGTAGCACCGATTCACAATGGGGGAAATCGATAAGCTACTAATAAAAAAACTACGAATCAATAAAATTTACAAGCAAATAAGAGGAAAATAAATGAATGCAAACCCAATTGCTTGAAGCTTCTATTGTCTCTCGCTACTCCTTCCAAAATGTTGTTTGTGTGATGATCAATAATGGTGTGGGTAGCGTCTATGACTTGGGAGCGTCAAGAATATGATATTAAATTTCTTTGTGATTGCAAGATGGCTTGATGCTTGAACCAAATCTGATAGAGTAATGACGCATGTGAGCTTGAAATCCTGGATCCTTCAAATGGTTATGAAGGGTTTGTTATATAAGAATTGAGAATGAGATGAATGGTTGAGATCAATTCTAGAGATAGGAAGATGAATAGTTGAGATCAAAGGGAAATGGAGAATCCATCAGTAAACTCCACCTCTTCAACTGAGAGAGAGGAGGTAGAGTTTGGTTAACTGAAGAGCTAATTTTGAGTTACCTTTTAGAACTGAAGAGGTGGGTGGAGAAACCTATGTGAACTGAAGAGGTGGGTGGAGTAACCCATGTGATCTAATTAAAGTTCTCTTTGAAGATAAATGAATATTTAATTCATTTTTTAAATTAAAATTTTCAACATGTGAGATAATTGAATTCTCTTTGATTTAGAATTGCATTATTGAATGAAATTAAATTAATTTAATTAGAAGAATTTAATTAGTAAGTTTAAATATTTCAATTTAAACTTTATGAAATTGATTTTAATTATTTAATTAATGGAAATTAATCAATTAAGGTTAATTAATTAAATAAAAATAATTATTTAATTAATTTTGTGGATTTGATAAGATGATTTCGGGAGTGATTTTAGAAGAAAATGATGATTAATTAACGATTAAAAAATTGTTAATTAATAGATGAAATGAATTTAGAATAAAATAGATGATTAATTAATGATTAAAAAAACCATTAATTAATAGATGAAAATTAGTTTTTTTAATGTCAAGTCGCAAGTCTGTCCATTTTAGGGTATCTACAGTAATAACCAGTTTGTTCTATCCCAATTAGAAACATGTATTGACATCAGTGAAAAAAAATGAAAGCCAACAACAACATAACCCAATTCCAACAAATTAAGGCTTAAATTAGACTACATTCAACCTTATTAGGGTTTAAAATAAATATAAATTTTCATCTAGCTTAAGTAGGAGGTTGAATAAAAAATAATTTGTATCTAGATTAACTAGGAGGCATCAATGAACAACAATATTTCTTATGGTTTAACTAGGAGGATGGAATGGACAACAAACTCTTACATATATCTAAATAGGATTCTTAACCAATATTCAAATTGCATGCAAATTTATGGAATTCAAATCAAATCTACTAGTTAGAGTAGAAAGATATATGTTTCTATTATTGCACACTTGGCTATAATTTTGCATGCTTGGATAGTCCTGAAATGCACTTGATTAAATTTCTACACACTTGGTTCAATTCTCTACATGCCTAGGGCCTAATATTGCACACTTGAATAAGTTATTGTGAGCTTGGTTAATATCCTACACACTTGGCTAGTAAAAAGATGGTTTTGTTTGAAAGTATCATTTTAGTTCTTAAAGCCTTTTTATTTCTAGTATAATAAAGGATTTATGTGTTACTAATGATCTGTGTAGCACCCTGGCAATCGTGGGATGAATATTTTCAATGAAACTATTGACAAATTTCTTGTAGGATGTTGTTGAATTAGTTGTGTTCTTAAACCTTATGTTTTTTTAAAGCTTAGAACCCACTTCATTTCTAAAGGTTAATAAACACTATCTGAAGTGTTTTATGTTCTTGCACAACATAGGGTGGACCCAATGCTAAATGAAGTATCATCTCCCCTTTCCTTTGAGATCCTAGGTGTAAATAAAAGTGATAGTGACGCCCTAATTTTTCATTTCTTAGAGAAAATCATTATTTGGTGGGAAAATAAGTACTCACCCCAAATAATGCTTCAAGAAGCACTCTTTCACTCCACTATATAAATTGATGCTAACATTTTGGCACACCCCTCTATTTACTTAGTACCCACATTCATTTGGGGTATATTAAAATTCTTTCCTTTATTGGGAGAGGATTGGGACTGAGTCGCTTGATAGCACAAAGAACCTTGAAGGTCCCTCATTATGAACCATTATTTTTAGTGGCCCAAAAACCTTATGCTTTCTAATGCAAGAGGTTAGACCTCCAAATTCACCCCACACATACTATTAATTGTTGAGACATAAATTCCCCGGTTCATAAGGTCTTCAAACCTTCAGGGTAACAAATAAAGTGATTCTCATGCCATGTAAGGAAGAGCTAGTGCCACTTGTATCTCTAATTTTATTCATTATTTAAGTATATGGATTTATCCAAGTAGGGACTTAGCAATTAGTACCCTCTTTCCAACCTAGGTTGTTCTTTTCTTCAAGTGTTTGCAATTTGTCAATACGAGAGATAAAAACTTTGGGCATGCATGGGCCCCTTTCATGTTCATCCACTTTTTGTTGGAGTATGAAAAAACCATTATGTATGATATATCTTATGTGAGTGTTCAAAAAAATTTCCTAATCCAAACAAACTCACTCAAACTCTCAAATAGTTGTCCCAAAATTTCAGCCATTGTCAAAACTCAAACAATTTCAAAGATGAGAAATCAAAAGTATCAAAATATTTGGAATCTTGTTTCAACCTTGTATCCTTAAGCTAAAATTTTCATAGTCCTCATTTTCCTTATATCCTAAGTTCATTATTGTATTATCTCAAACTTATATTAATTGTTACTCTAAATTGATATCTTCCTCATATTAGCCCATTGCATCCTCATATTGCATTTAGACCCTAAATAAGACTTTGCAAATACAAGAATCCAAGTCTTAACGTTACATCTTATTTTGTTGGTAGGAATTATAGACCTTGTCAAAAATATGCTCCTTTTGTCACTATTATTAAATCAATACCCTAACTTATCAATCTTATGACAAGTTTGACTTTTTCCTTTAGTTTTTCCTTTGGTCCTTTGTGGTTTTGAATCCACTCCAATTTCTCAGGGTTATACCTTTAGACTTGTATTTCCAAGGTCTGAAATGTCTGAAAAATTCCCAAAACATAGATTGCATTTTGTCATTCCTAATTTGCATTGTAAAAATTCACAAAATCTCAAAACCATAGATTGCATATTTTTCATCCCTCATTTGTATTTTTAAAATTCCCAAAATCCAAAAAACATAGATTGATTTTTTTCATCCCTAATTTGCATTGTCAAAATTCCCCAAAATACCAAAAAAGCCTAGGTTGCATTTTATTGCCTCCAAATTACAATTTTCCTTCATCTCTTAGAGTCACATTTATCATTCCTTTAGGTTCATTCATAAACTTTGAAAATCCAAAAACATAGAGCATCTCAATGGTTGAAATTAAATCCTAATCTTCTATGAGACAGCAAAATCAAAGCATTAGCCCAATTTCATCACCAAGCATCATTGATATTTTTCCAAAGAAATCATGATGGCTTGGTGTTATTGATATCGTAGAGAAGTGACCCTCCAATTAAAATAACATCACCCAAACATCAACCTTCATCTATCAAGGGACTATGCCATTGTAATTAAACAATAAATTATGTCAATAAAATTCATACATATCCCAAGATTTGGATCAAACTTACAATGTCCCAAAAAATATCATCCCTATTTCTCCATCACTAGAGGAAAAACAAGCTTAAGAAGTCGAGATCTTAGAACAAAACGTGAAAAATATGGAAAAGAGTAGAATCAAGATGTCCAAAGTACTTTCATATCCAAAAGAAAAACTCATGAAAATTGATGTACAAGATCTCATCTAAAAATCAAACATACCAAATCTCATCTCACAAATAAACATGATAAACCAATTTCAAAAAATAGCCACAAATTTAAATCTAATCCCAAATAAAGATCCATTCAATCCAATCCAAAATCAAGCCCCATTCAATAAAATTTAAAATCAAACCCAATTCAATCAAATCTAGGAGAAAACTTTGTTCATCAAATCCATCTCAACCAAATTCCAATTCAATCTTCATTCAATCAAACTTCATTCAAGCATTTCCCAAATCAAACCTTGAAACTAGAGCATGGCATTATTCAACTAGGTCCACCACCAAATTTTGAATTAATTTTCCTTCCAATGCAACCTAGTTTTGGAAGCCTTCAAGATAAATCATTAAGTGTCCCTTAAGAAACTACACCACAAGTAATTGTGCAAAAAAGTGAATCAATACTAAGTCCATATACAATTACATAAACAAATTTTCCTCTAGTCGCATCACATTCCAGTGAACATCCTTTTTTGTCCTCAAATTGACCATCAAGGGTGTCCCAAGTGAACACATGTGTAATTACAAACATGTCATCCTTTGGACATCAACCAAGCATAATCAATGAGAAACTTGTGACACAAATTCAATCAAAAAATACCTTGAAACACAGAAATATCAATATGGTATCACAAAGAAAATCACCCAAACAATGAAAATTCCAACCCAAAACTATAAAAAATTACTCTGAAAGTTGGGTAATACAAAAGAAACTATTTCTAAGCACCATAAAAATCACTTACCTATGTCTAGTAGTGACTCATTCCAAAAAAATTGCATGGGTGACACACCCACCTCCCTTAAAGAAATTGATTCTCAAGAAGCCTGCATATCTCCCACAATTACTTCATCCCCTAAATATTCATAAGAGAAATCTAAACCATCTCTATCAAACGACATATCCAACGATTCAACTTCCTGAGGGCTATCCATAATAGATTTCCAAGATAATCCACAAATCTCTTTCATACTTAAAAAATTCTAGAATCCCTGCCATCATGTGCTCCATTTCTAAACAAAACTGCTCCAAAATTTTTAATTAAAGGTCTATCTCCCTTATTTAAAAATATTGAATCCTTCCCATAATCCCCCATGCATATGAAAAATTATACCCCATGTCAAGAGTATGATCCAAATCATGAAAAATGAGTCCTGAAACAAATCGAGATCAAGATCCCAAGAATGACCAATCCCATCCAATTGTTTACCAATATCCCATCTTTTGAATGTCTTGTGATGATCCCACCATCCATATCCATCACATCCAAGATAATACCTTTACATATTAAGGACAAAGTGCCTTTCTAGGTCCCATTGTCATTCCACTTCTTAAGAAAGATCACGACATCCCTTCCATTCTTCCTATTGATTATATCCAAAGTCAAGAGAAAAACACCCTTAAAATGGAATCAAATGATCCTCTCCCATGTAAAACTTAAAGTATCCCTTCACCTTCAAATATATTACAATATTTTGTTATCCCTTCAAATCCTCCTCATAACCTTACAATCCCTTCATTCTATGTCCTAATCCTCCATGTTAATCACAACACCCTATCCTAGCAAATGATCTTGTCATTTCTCCTATTCCACCTCAAGATCTCATTACTCATTTTAGTCCCCCTCATAATTTTAGCACCTCTGCACAAGTTGTTCATGAACCCCATACATGTCAAATGGGTTCCTCTACTTTAATCTAGTCTAGTCTACTTCATGATCCTATTGTTTCTTCCATATCATATCCACCTCAAAATGGATTCATGTCTTGTAGAATGTACCCTACTAGTCAAAATCATTATCAAGTCAAATGGTTAAGCCTCTGTGAATAAGGTATATTGGACCCCTTCCATATCAAAAATGAATTTTATGGTCATGGCCTTGGTTAACGGTTACATAATTCATCCTTAATATGTTTGTATCCTTGAAAAATCTAAATCCAAACATATGAATTCTCCTTCATGGCTTCCACCCATATTAGTTCCATATATTCCTTCATCCACTAGCTCACAATCCACTTATCCTTTCATAAATCAAGATCATAAAAGGAAAAAATCTTGGAGAACCTTCCACCCATCCAAACAACCTTCATATCATTTCCATCCATAAAAAATCTCATTCCTTTTCCAAAAAATTTGGATGCCAAACACAAATTACATAAGTCAAGAAATCCACATGCATTCAAGGATCAACATGTCTAGTCTAATCAACATGTAAAAATAAATAAAAATAAGATCCAATAGGAAAAATAAATATCCAAAAATCCACAAAGGCTCATTGAGAAAAATAAAAATAAAAATTCTATATGGGTTCCTAAATCCCTTGTAGAAGCAATGCGTTCTAAGGAACCACAAAAGAATGATAAATAAAAACTATGTGGATTCCCAAGAAGATCCTTGAAGCACAGTGTCCCAAAGAAAAATGAAAGTTGGCATCTAAAATTCCTATCCCACCATCTAAACAACTTCAACCTTCCACATCCATTTTGGGTGCTTAAGTCCTAAAACCCATATCTATTCCTTCATTAAAATCCCAAAATCCAAAATTTGTGTGTCCTCCATCACCGCTCAAGGTGTGTGCTAATGTTGTTCTTTCCCACATTTCCATCCACACAAAAATAAAATTTCCTACACTCCCTCCATTTTCCAACACATATTTTCTATCCATTTATCCATCCTATCTTTTCCTTAGCATAATTCCTTATCCCATTTCATATCCTTTTATCATTACCTTACCAACATCTTTCAGTATACCTTCATGTCAATGGTCCATTATTATGTCCTTCAAGAGCACCATCCAAAGAACAAGATGCTTGATTCCTTCATCCATATCCTATTATGCATCCATTATTTTCCAAAAAAATGTCAGAAAAAGAAAAAACATATCACGTGCACCTTGATGAAAAACTGGCAAACAGGTGTCTTAGTGATATCAACAAAAGAGTAAAGAGAAATAATTTGTCCATTGGTGAAAACTTGGAAAATAGGCACTTTGGACAAGTACCATGATGAAAACTTGGAAAATAGGCATCATGTCTAATAAATGAACGTCTTGCATTCCATACATGGGACCAAGTTTCATCCATATTATCCTATCATATCATACCCCTGTCATTTCTCCATTATCCTATTTCCCTAATATCCATTATCCTATCAATATCCATATTCCCTTTTTCCATCTTTTAACCCTAACAAGGCTAGGGATCTTCATAAGAATTTTCATCCTATCTAATTCATATAGTTCACATCCCTTTAGTCCATATCCCTTACTTTATCCACTCATACCTCTTAGTCCATATCCATTGTCTATTCTTGATCTTTCTTATCGCATCCATACCCTATCATTAGCCCATCCAAATTTGTCCCTTGATCTTGATATTAAATAAGGATGCAAAATGAAAACATGTGTTTTAAAAAACCTCTTTACATGTTCATTCCTATAGACCACATGCCAATTAGTGCACCATTTCATTACCCTATTTTTTCATGTCCAATCTTTTATCTTGGCAAAAACATCTTATCACATTGCCTAGATAGTCCTTGGCAGCCCAAACAACTCCAATATCATAAAAAGCGACATTTATCCTTCATCTATCTACCAGTCCATAATGTACTTACCTTGCTAGACACTAGGGATAATTAAATATATCTTGATTCCATATTAAAGTCCTAGAAAATCATAAAAATCATAAAAAATACCTAAAAATTAAATAAGGCCTTGAAAAATCCCTAAAATCCAAACTATGCCTTAAAAAAATATTTAAAGACATTGTAAAATATTCTCAAGAAAAGAACAAAAAAAATCAAATATCCCACATAATCCTAAATTTTTTGAAAAATGATCAAAATCCAAAAATAATTAGTCATTTTCATTTCATCAATAAATTGTTCCTTTGAAAAAAGACATACATTTCAGAAGACAATCTAAATACTTTTCAAATATTGTGCTTCACAATTAAGCATCAACAGACAAACTATCCAATCAAGTTAGCAACCGGCCAGATCAAAATTTTCCTATCAATCCAACAACATCAACCTATCCTTTATAAACCTATCATTTTTCTTATACAACGTGTGATATTCTCAAAATCAGATGGTATTTATCTTAGATGAGATACTTCATTCTTGAAACCATACATCATCATCTGTTAGGATTGAGGAGCACTAGGGGGTGAATTTTTGGTCTAAACCTTATTACCTTATTAAACTGATTGCACAATCATAAGCCAAAACTAATTGAAAGTAAACAATAGAAACATAAACAAAACATCCACAACATTATGACACCATGATTTTTGTGTAGAAACTCGGTTAAGGGAAAAACCATAGTGGGGATGGAACCCACAAGTAATTGTACTTCTGTAGAAATAATAACCATGTTAATGGTTTGAGTACATAAGGGGGATGCACATGTATTCAGGCTTATAACCTAGAGCTCACTTCTTATATTACAACATATAAAGGCTTACTGTCATACAAAATGACTAAACAACAATCTGACAAAATGAATCTGATAGTTAGCATCAACTACGCCTGTATTGTTCCATGTAAGTAAAACAATTTTTTTCTCAATTACCAATCAAACCTCTGATTATTGATCCTTCACACATAAAAAATCTATCCTTAGCTTATCTAAGCATCACTCACATAATTTATCACAAAAAATCAATTGTATATGGCCATTTCTAAATATAATATCTTCATTGGTTGGCCTCTAAAAATAATGTGTTTCATGAGGTGTTGGCCAAATCCTCTATCAAAATGTTATGCTAACCTCAAAAAAGTACATATAAGTCATCTACCACATCGGATCTACCAAATTAAACTCTCAAACTGATTGGATCATCGATCTGTTTGTATTGATAATTGATCCAACAACTGACTATCAATGTTCTCCATAATTCATTGTATACCCGATACTCAGAACTTCATAACTCAAAAAATGATAACATAAATAGGTGCGATCATAAAAGAAGGTGGAATATACATTGTAGAATCTCCTTCTAGCTTCACAACTCAGAATTCCTCTTTACCAGTCTGTACCGATCCATTCATCAAACCTTGTATATTTTCCTTTTTCTACCATACTTAACCAAATTTATACTCTAACCTTTAGTAATCAGAAAATTTGTCAAGTGACCAAGATAATTTTGTATAGTTGCCATCAATTGTAACATACAAAATAGCTATAGTAGTGTCTCTTTCCAAAAATCTCCCCCTTTGGCATTGATGGAAACACTTAGGGAAAAATGACTAAGTGTCCAAACAAAATGCTAAACTTTAAAAATATCTCACCCTAACCAAAATTTTGTGTTCCTCCTAGCTAAATATCTCATTTTTTCACTCCTTATCTCTCCCTCTTTGACATCAATGGAAAAGGCTAGAAACAAAAAATTTATCTACCAAACTCCTATGTATAAATGCTATATATAGATATGCAAAAATACTTACAAAAGTCTAAATACATCTGAGAAATTATTTCTCAGAGGTGAAAAATTTGTATCCCAACTATTCTTCATGCTATTCATCACTTCAATCTTCCCAAAAATAGCATATGCTTCCTTCTCTACATTAGGTAGATCTAATGCATCTGGTGAAGTGTAAGTTGCTTCCGCTTCCTTCAACCCATTTATCATAATATCAATTTTGGGTACAATCAGGTTCATTAACTCATCGATCCTTCTCTTTACTCTATCTCTCTCAATTTCAAGTTCTTACCTCTACAAGATATTTTTTGTCATTAGTTTAGTCAAATTCATGGAGTCAAGGAGAATCAATTGGTAAAAGGAGATAGTCTAGTATAAGGTGAGTCGGTAAAGCACACCAAGCCAGTCGGTAAAGTTAAAGAGTACCAAACATCTACAGTTACCAAGAGATGCACTACACCGAGTGCATGTGTAGTACACCGAGCATTGAAGATCCTTTAACAGAGTATTGTGGAGTTACTGAACTGAGTTAGAAAACTAATTAAAAATGTGATCAGATCACATTTAATGATTGTCAGAGCATTAATTAAGAGTCTACAAGAACGTATAATGGTTTGTTACACAATCAATGATTTAAATAATTTAGAGTGAAGATCTAAGCATAGATTAATCAACAAAAAGAAAGTTTGTCATTTCTGAGAAAAACAACAAGTATTGAGGTAAAAGTGACATGGTCACCAAGCTGGAAAGAAGATCTAATGGTCAAGAGAAATTTACAGCATACCTAACACATAAGATTAAGAGGCATAATTTCATCTATATATTGGATGAATTTGTATGTGAGAAATATACATAGAAGAGGAGACATAGAGAAGAGAATTGAAGCTGTTATTATTGTTGCTAAAAAAGTTAAAGGAGTTATTGAAGAACAAGATCAGAGTAAAGAGCACCAAGAAAAGTTTTTGTTATAGCAGAGCAGAATAGAATAGTTTTATAGTTTGAGATTGAGGTAGCGCAAATCAGAGCACATAGAGTCTGATCAACATTTACATTTGATGTACTTATTGCAGACATTGTTAAGTTATTTGATACTATTGTATTGAGAGATTTAAATCCCAATACTGGGTAGATCTTAACTGATCTTATATTTGTAAATCCTTTAACATGGTACAACTCTAAGTGTAGAGATTGTAAAAATCCTTTAATCAGGTAGGTTGAACAAGTCTTTTATATACTCTTAACTGGGTAAGCTATCCAAAATAGATAAACTTTGTAGCTCTAACCAAGCACTCTTTATATTGCAGTTAGTGAAGGTTGTGGGTGTCATCCCCACCCTATTTTTTTCCTCTAACCAAGGATTTATGCATTACCAAAATCATGGTTTTATGAGTTCTATTTTTTAATGTTTTGATGTTATGGTTTTATAAGCATTACATTACTTTCATTTCAAAATTATGAGCTCGGTAATAAATAAGCAGTAATATATGGTTTAATCAGTGAATGTGGTTAGAAATTTTTTAGTAGTATTGATTCACCCCTCCCCTCTTAGTCCCAACTTTCCATAGTTATTCCAACACAAGTGTTTTGATCTTTCCATTCGCAGATGTCACTTGAACTGCATGGTGTGAATTTAGGCCCTTCAAAATGATCAAATGTCTTTGATATTTCACTAATATTTTATTCACTATCCTTTATGATCTTATCAACATCAGAAACACACCTAGAGTAATTAATGAAATATCTATAAATTTTTCTACCTTCAGTTAAAGCATCCTTCACCCTTTGAATTTCCACACCTAATGAAATCTTGTCTTTTGTAATTAATGTGTTGAATTGATTGAATCTCATAGCATCATATTTATTGTAAAATTTCACCAATAAAAAATTCTCCAAGGATTTAAAATGAGTATTTGATGCATTCAACAATCCTTCAAGATGAGTTGACAAATATTAATTCTTATCTAGTTATGTAGGTCGGTATGATCTTGCTTAAGAATTCATATACGAGTGCAAGTAGTTCACTTTCCTTCTAGTGTATTTTTATAATTTAATTTCTTGATTTGGCATGGGCTACCAAAGCAAGTACCATAAACTATAATGGACTGAGAGTATCCAACTAAAATTGACCTTGTGTAATCTACATATCCTCTAAGTTAGTAATATCCTCTTCAAGGAGTTTAGCCACTGCCTTCATATTGTCTCTTTCTTCCACTTTAATCTCAACTTTCTAATTAGTACCTTTCTTCTCAACTTCCTCACCTACTTTACTCTATGTCTTAAATTTACCTTTTCCTACATCCAAATTTTTCTCCTTAGACCTATCATTTGTCTGATTATCCGTGTTGTCTCTTATTTCTTCTTCTCATCAAGAACATAACTTTTTTGTCATAGTCATCTTCATATTTGGAACTCTTGGTATATCTTCCTCAACATCATTCAGAACTGAAAGTGTAATTGGTACACCAAAGATAAATACATCTAGTTCTTTATTAGTCATCTCAAATGAGGTGTCCATAGTATCAAGTGGCTCATCAACTTGTGTCTCTTCCTCTTCATCATTTGATATTATGTCATATCGATTGTTCATCAAGATCTTTGTCATCACTTTCTGAATTTCCTTATTAACTTCATTATTTTTTCTGATTATAAGTCTTTTTATTCTTGATTTATAATTCAAATCTTTCCTTTCTTCTTCAAGAATAATGTTCATTTCTTCCTTAGCAATAATAGGACAAAGACTTATCAATGTCAACTCTCATATTCTCTTGTCCTCATCTTGTGTTGTCAACCTTCTTATCTCAGGAATATCAAATAGATCATCAGGGATGCCCCCTTTTATCTCAACCAAATCTCTATTGTACTTTTTTAGATAGGTAATCACTCCAGCCTCTCTTTTCTTGTTCAACTAAAGAAATATTATAGTAGATATGATGAACTATAAACTAAACCTAGGAAAGTAGTTTTCAAAATAGAAAACGATATAGATGATTAGTGATCTATATTTGAAAATTTGTTTCTTTTCCTTCTTAATCTTTTCCAAATTATCTAAGAGTTACATTCTTAGAGCTTCATAGACATCATACTGAGCATTTTCCTTAACCATTCAATAAGTAGTATGAATTATAGTGTTGGAGATAGAGTTCTCCCTGCTTGAATGGTGCACTTTATATCCCATAATCATTGAGGCAAACTTGACATCAGGTTGTTTGATACTATTAATTTTCATGGCTCTCTTATCCCATTGTGATTCTGTCAATCCTGTCATAATATCCTTCTTGATAGTCCTTAGGAAAATGAATTCTCCATTTGCATTGAAACTAGTTATAACTTCCAAAACTTCCTATGTGATCTTGTGTGGTTTGTCTGGCCATATAAACTAATCATGCACTCTGCTAAGAGCAAGTTTTATCCATTCAGGCTCCTCAAGTGTGTTAAATTCCATAACATGATCTAAATTCATGGTTTTCAAAATCTTAAACTCATCCTTCAGTTTTCCATATTCACACAAGGAATCATACATTTGTAGTATCAAATCTTGCCCGAATTCCTCAATGTTACAGTGGATATATGCGCTAATATCCTCTACGTGTAAAAATCCACAAGGTACCATATAAAATGCACCCTCAAGGTCATCTTCCATTAATTTGTAAGGATGTTTCTTGAACTTGGATCTAGTTCTATCCTTAATATAAATTATTTGAGGTGTATCCATGAGTTCTAAATCAAATTACCAAGTTGTGGAGTATCAAATACCTTTATACATCGATGATAAGGGTTTGCAAGTTTGATATCTAAAAAAAAATTTAATCTCTATTCAAATATTTCTACAAGCTCATTCTCTAGATAGAAAGGTTTCAACTCAAGTCTCAAAATGGATTTTTTATCTTTTGTATGTCGAAAAAGGTAATCACAACTAATGCACTTGTAACCTAGCTCAAAAAATTTCATATTGATTGTGACTCAAAAATTTGTTTGCAATCCTCTAAAAATGATCATAATCCATCAAGAATGATTCCATTGATATTTGTTAGTAATAACTGAGAGGGGAGGGAGGGGGGGTGAATCAGTGGCCTAAAAAATATTCCAATAATCAACCCTTAAAACTTAGTACCAAAAAATTATACCTCTAGTTATCTTCACTCCTATAAGATGAATGCATCCAATTAATTTTATCAAATTACTACTGATCGGAATGATTTGTAAAACCTTCTACTGTATTTGTACTGAAAAGCAGTCTGTTAATTTATTGACAGACAGTAAATTATCTAGAGTATACCAAACAATCCAATTAAGTTATGTGTAATGCAAAATACTACAGTAATGAATCATAGACACATTGACACATGGATTTTTAATGTTGAAACCCTGTTAAGGGAAAAACCACTTGGGACCGGTAACCCAAAATTTTCACTCTTTTGAAGTGAGCTCAGTGAAGAGCCAACCCTGTTAAAGGTTACAAACACACTGTTAGGTGTTACCTTGTTAGAGGATTTTAAAGTTTAGTCTGTCACTTGATATCTGGCATCTCTATGCTACCATCTTTGATCAAACACTCACTTGGCCTGTCAATTGGTATCTAGAATCTCATGCTATCTTCATGATCAAACTTTTTGATACTCCATTGGATGTATCTCAATATAGAAAGGATCTTTAAACCCCACTCGGTTAAGAGACTTTATGAGTCAATGGTTAAACTGAAATAGTATGATCTGTTCACATATACAACTTATACTTGCATATTTTTAGATCTATTGTAATCTCATAAAATAATGTGATCAATATATCTCTGTTATACCTTTGCTCCACTTTGATTCTTCTCAGTGATGCTATGCTGTGTTGCTCAGTGTTTGTAGAATTATTTAGCTCTTTCCTTAGCTTGATTGATTAGCACTGAATGAAGTTGCTCTTCATCAATTTATCTTTAGCATCCTCTTTTCATTCTCTCCCCACACCCATTCAGAATGAATTAAGTTGTCTCTTAAATAGACATGATATCACCATTGTTAGGTTCTTGATTTTCTTGATCTTGGTGTGATCGAAAATTCTTGCCAATTAGATTTAAAGCAAAACTCATGTTTTGTCTCGCTGAGATCTTCTTGCAAACTGGACAAATCATCTTTAAATCAATTACTTATCTCTGTTTTATCTTGTCGATGAAAATAATGATAACTACCAGTTAATTCTATATTTAGCTCTACCAGCTAGATATTTTTTCATTTGTGAACTCCAGTTATTTTAAGTTTTAACTCTCTAATAGCATCAGTCAACACTTCAGTTCCCTCGGGCTTCTCCGTCGGTTTACACTATGTTTATGGCTGTCGGGTTTGCTTATGATTATGCTCATCGGTAATGCTCATTAGTTTTCTTGCTCGAGCATCATCATGACTTGACTGCTGGTGATATCTATCTGTCGGGTTCCACTAAACATTGATGTTTGTAGTCAGAATGTGAATGATTGTATTTTATGTATTACAAAAAGAATAATCTTTATCTCTCTGATCCTCTGAAGTCTTTGACACTTTGATTATAACTGATTAGATTATATCAAGTTTGACATCAATGAAAATACAATCCATTAATTGATTTAATGTCTTGCATTATGCTTCTGCATTTTGGTGATCAAATTAACATCTTCAAACATTCAATCAGTTACATGTCATCAATATCTAGATTCAATTCTGCATCAAACTACATTGATTTCCTCTACCGATCCTTTTGATTCAAGGGTAGGGTAAATATTTTTCATGAAAAATCTCCCTTAGGTCTATGACCTAATAAATTTGTTGATGATATTTTCACACCAGAATCTATTGCACTCTTTCCAGTAGCATCAAACTATTATTTTATAACCCATTTCTTTCTCATTTATGTCTTAACCTCTTCCAAATCAAGTATTTTCTTCCCTTTATTCTTATACACATTGTTTCATTCTATATGTACCATCCTAAAAAGTTATCACCCATTATTGGATGTCTTTTAGGACCCACTAGATCCCATTTTAGTGATTCCTAGCTATGAAGGTCTTTATGGTTAATTTCCCGCATCTTTCATATTATTTCCCTGAGACTTTTCACACTACCTGAAACTTGGATTCACTTTGAAATTAACCCTTCCAGGACTAGGCTGACCTAATTCAACCTTGTCCTTGGGGGTTAGTTTTAAGTGGGCTCCATGGGTTTTTTATTTTTCGGTCTCAGTGTGGTTGGCCTGAAATTTTATGAGTCCCAAAATGAGTATAAAAGGGAGTATTCTCCTCTTATTTTGCAACCATTTCTTTATGTAATCCATCCATTACTATCCATAATATTCATAAGCAAAATATATTTCAAGTGCAAGAATTCAAGGTGTGCAAATGAAGTGGTGGATTCAATATTTGAAGGCAACCATTCCATTGAAGATATCCAAGTATCTATCTCTCCAAGTCTTCTTCCATTCATGCAAAGGAAATCTTCTCTCCTTGATGCAAATTTCTCTCTCATGGTAGCCTAGTGGAGGAATTCTTAAGCAAGCAAGAAGATCCATTCGCTTTCTCCATTCATGATTTCAAGAATACAGTCGTTGAAGATATAGGATTGGAAAGTGTATATCCATTGCATTTGTGAAGGAATCCTTGATTCTAAAACATATTCCAAGCATGCAAGAATCCTTGTGGAGTTTACCGATTTCTACATCCATCTATGAGGGTTTTCCTTGCAAGGTGAATCTAACATTTATCTTGTTTACATTACCTTTCTATTTCAATTCAAGGGTGATTCCTAGACAAGGGCTTGAAAAAGGAAAGCCCATTTCCACAACCTATTTCCCCTTATTCTTGTGTGTAGGGATAATTTGTTAGAGTTTCAGATCTATAATTTCAAAGTTGTAGAACCAGTGACTGATATGCTATAGATTTCATAAATTTTTTAGTCTATAGGACAAGGATAAATTTGTGGGACTAGGTAAACTTTATTTGACATTGTACTTTGGATCTAAAAATTTCACAGTCAAGAATTATAGGTCTCATAGTTTTAGATCCATAATAGTTTCTAGTTCTGACATATTGTGACAATCATTTCCAGATTTGAAGTTTGTTCCTCCTCGCATAGATTTTAAGGTGAGTTTAGTCTTCTTTTTTTCATCTTGTATTCCCTTTCACACATCAGATCTTATATCATATATTTTTAGTAATCATTTAATTTATCATAGTTTTCATTCCGTTCATAGATTTGCATATCAATTTACATATTATATACATCTTAACAATAAAGGAATTCATCTCCATACTCCATCTTAAAATCTAGACCTAGCATTAGCATCCCTTCATCATTTTGTGCTTTGCTAACCTTATTTGGGTTTGAGGGTGAAGCCTTTGGGTGTATTCCTAATGTAACATACGATATCCTCACACATCCATCCATTTGATTTGGAGAGCCCTCTATCCTAGCCTTGTGGTTTATTATTTATTATGATACCTTTTGGTTAACCTGACTTAGTGCATTTACATTCTAATTTTGGGTTAGATTCTCCTTATTTGAATTTATATCTCTCTTATATGCATTTTATTTATATCATATCTTTCTTTGTATGCATATAATTACATCATAATTTAATTCTCAAATTTGATAGTTAAATTTTCTTGGATTGTATATTTCTTTCAAATTGATTTTTATTTCCCTTTCCTTTCATTACTTTGTACGCGAGATTTATCACTTTAAGTCCAACCTATAGTATTATGGTTAGAAGAAGCATTATACTTATGGGTTACTTTGATCCTGAACCCTCCTTCTTTCCTAGGAATATTGATGAGACCAATATGAATCTTAATAACATCAATCCTATCATGGCGAAAAACTCTTCTCATTATTCTCACGATATAGATGAATCCTCAGGAGTTCCTCCTATCCAATTCCAAATACTTTCCAAAGAATTTGAAAAGTTTGAACAATGGTTAAGTCAAGACAACTCTAATCTTGAGGCTCTTATCATTGTAGAAGGCTTAAGGGAAATTATTCATAATACAATGTTGACCTCTTGTATATAATTTCACATCTCATTCATAACAATATCAAACCTGTTAAGGATTGTGCTCAAGAGTTAAGTTTTATACCACCTACTACAAGTGTTGAGACATGTTTTCCTATATCTACTTCCATTCCTAGTGTCCACTTATTCTCCACCTATCATGACAACTTCAACTCAAATTTCCAATCCTAGACATGTGAGTCTTCCTAATTCTATTGCTCCTTTTATCCATTTAAGAATTCCATGTGTTTCATTGCCATCATCCATTCTGACTTACCATAGTGTTCCTTTTTCATATTAAATCATTCCTTAAAATTCCAACAATGTTCCTAAAATTTCTCAAGTTTCTCCTCCTACCATTCTTTCTACTGATTATACCATCAATAGGTTGGCTCTAACTGTATCTTCTTTGCAAAAAAAAATTTCTTCCATGACTTAATCCAAGTTAAAAATTCCCACTTGTGATATTGCTAGTCCCTTGTCTATGGATATTATTCATGTTGTTATTCCATAATAAATAGAGATTCCTCATCTTGAGACTTATAATAGTAAGGGTTGTTGGAATATTGAAAAATTTGGATGATTGTTGTGTTGGAATTAGTGTCAACATAGCAGAAATATTGATCAGAGCAAGTAGTCAAAAGAGTTTTGTGCTTGTTGCTAACTTAACTGTTGTGGGTTATCTAGTGGATAAAAATGTTAAAAGTTTTAGTGAGAAGAAGATATTGCTAAGATGAATTCGCACATGTAAAGGAAGGATGATTAAGGTTTTTACTATGTTCACCCAGAGTTACAAAAGGTTTCATAATGATTTGGATAAGTAACTTGGTTACAAAAGGTGACTGGCAGATAAGGTGACAGACTGTGTTAACAAGAAGACAGAAAGAGGTTTGGTGTGCACACTGAAGTTAGAATATCAGGGAGTGAACCTAGGAGTGTGTTGGAGAAATAATCATGTGTCTTAAACTCAGATGGTTTTTACTTCAGAAATCTGTAAGGCATAATCTTATTGTCTCAGAGGCTTGATGAGAGTGTTCTTCAAGTTCGGTGGAAAAGAGATGGAAAATCTAATGGTTGTAGTGGATTTGAATGTTTGAGTGTTTATAGTGATTCTATAAGATGTCCTTGAAGTATATTCTTGATAAGTTGGTGATACACATGGATTAGAAAGAAAATATTGGTTGAGTTTTTGGTCAATAATAATGTTTTCATTATTATTCATGTTCTTGGCATACTTAGTTGGTAAATCATATTGCACAAGTACTAAATCATGAAATATGGAAGATTTATGATCTCTAGTTAGTTGGTATAGGTTGTGGATATTATTTGGCATTCAAAGATGGATTTTAATCAAGAGATTTGGCACATTTATTGAAGAGATGGTGAATTAGGTTTTTTCGACCTAGTTCTTGGTATAAAATGCTGAATTAGGGAAAATTTAAGGTGTGGATCGTGGATGTGAATGCTAGAGGTGGCTAGAAAAGGGAGAACCTGATTTGGTGGTGATCATAAGTTTTTCAACATGGGGTTGAATAGAGATCTACATTGTGCTACATTTCAGCTGTATAAGACATAAGGTAGATGTCACTTACACAATTCTCAAAATTTCTATAGATCATTATACTGATTAGATTGTAAGGTAGTGAGCCTTCCTTAGGGTTGTAGCCCAAGGATTTTTATCTTAGAAGTGATCCTAAATGAATTTTCATTCCCCATACATTGTAATAAGGTTATACTTATAACAAGTTATTTTATTATTGTGGGTAAACAACCCCACCATGGTTTTTCCCCTAAAAGGGTTTCCACTATAAAAATATTGTGTCTATTTATGTGGATGATATTTTGATTTGTGTATGCATGCATTTTTTTTTTCAAGTGATCATATCATAATTTAGGGCATTCATGTTTGAAGGGTTTTGAGGACTAAGGGGTTAGAGATTAAATTTTTAGGAAGAACTAATTCACCCCCCTCCTTAGTTGTTCAACTGCCATATTAATAACAATTGGTATTGAAAATATCAACCTGAAATATCATAATATGGAGGCTACATATTATGGGATATAGGAGAAGATGGATAGGTGGAGAAGTGACTCAGGGATGACTCAACCTCAAGAGGAGGGGAAGGCTCTGGAGGTCATTACTATCCGGGTGGACAAATTGGAAAATACCATCTACGAGATCCTTCAACATAGTTGTGATAACATGAAGGCTTCTAAAAATAATCTTAGAGCACTAGTTAATGTGCTAGATAAGGATTTAGGTCAAGGTGGAGAGCAAGGGGATGAGGCATAGGGTGAGAGTGGTGGTTTGGGCATGAGGGAAAGAGCTATCTCCAAGAAGAAGTCTCCAAAAACAAACAAGAGTGTCAATAAAATCAAAACCATCATTGGAAGGGTGGAGGAAATTCAAGAAAATGGATGACACTCTGATGGGTCATTCTATTTTAGCTAGTGTCTGAGCTGGGTTTTCCACTGGGTGGTTTCTTTCCTGATGCTTTTTTTTTTCTATTTTTTGTGGTTAGGGTTGTTGCCTCTTAAAAGACCTACTTTTTGGTTGTTTCCTATTTTCTGTTGGTGGGATTTAATGCTTATTCCTATATTGTAATGGTCTGTAAAGGGTTTTGGGTCCCTTAAAAACATTCTTTTTCTTATTAATAAAAAAAAATTGGTATTAGAGCTTTGGTCCCTTGAAGGAAGCCTAACAACTTGAGGCAGGTCAGATATGGCCACTTACATGAAGGAGAGGCCTAGGTTTGAAGGAATAAACTACCCTATATGAAAAGGATGGATGATCAATCATCTAAGATGCATTAGAGAAGAATATTAGACCATTACAAATAACTTCTACACTCCTCCTGTAGATCTATCAATGACTACACCAATTGAGAAGAAATAATTTGAGCATGACATCAGAGAAAAGAAAGCATTGCTAAGTGCTATATCAGATACATAGTACACAAATGTGATGGATGAGAATATCAACTCTAACATATTGAAGATAAATGAATTAGTTTGCAACATCAGATGTGTTGGTGGTGTATTGGATGAAAGGGGAGATTGTTTAAAAGGTACTAAGATCTTTTCCACTGACTTACAAAAGTAAAGTTATTTCTATTGAAGAAATCAAAACTATTTTTGTTATTACAAGAGATATATTGGCTGGGAAGTTATCTATTTTTCAAATGAGTGAATTTGGTGACTCTCTACCCAAAAATGAATCAATTTTGAAAGAAGAAGAAGAAGATACATATGATACCCAAGGTATACCAAAGAATCAACATCCATTGAACAAGTCACAAGGTATGCAATAATACATAACATACAATACAATACATCCTTTGAAAGGATGTTGACCAATATACTCATATGGTACAAATATACAACTCATGAAATTGAACAAGTCTCCATAAGAATAAGAAGGAGATAGAACTACAACAATGATCATCCAAGAATGAAGAAGAACCATAAGATCTCAATGGTAATAAGAATCACTGCCACCTGATCTCTATAATCCCCAATTTCTCATTATCACTCACATTATGAAAACATAAAATTTGAAATTAACATTCACATTTTATAGAACTATTTAAAGTGGCATAGAAAGAAATAAAACATATGCTAACTAGGTTCTTTGAAGCATTAAGGTAATGTACTTAACTTCTCATTGCTCGAATTACTTTATTCCACTCACTTCTCCAATTCCTTTTCCATGGTAGCGTTAGTGAGGCACTACATCCTCCCCCCCTATGACATGACTTACTCCTGGAAGTCGCAAGGGCTAAGAGTAGAAACACATAGTACATCAGTCTTGAAACATTATTTAACCATCATCACTAACATTCTTACTCCTTGGATCAATTTCTATCTTTTGTCTTGCTCCCAAACTCACTAGTGCTATATTTTCTTCAGGCTAGTGGCCAAATCAAACTATGCATTTTCAACATGAACAACAATATAGACGAATTTATCATGCAATCATTAGCTATGAACAATCTAATATGCAATTTTATTATCACAAGGTGTCATGTTACCTTCATTTTCAGCCTTAGACATAACCTTTACAAGAAATTTTCTACTCATTTTCTTTTCATTACTACACATATGTCTCAACTGAACAATAGTTTGCACCAATCTCTCAATAATCCAAATGTAGAAAGTACATAAACTCATATAGAAAACACTTAAACAACAACACTTTAACATAGCATACTAATCCACTTATTTAGTTTTATCAAAATTTCCACAATTCCCTCAATCTCAATAAAGATAATAGATTTTAATCATCAAAATTCTTTTGGATTCATACCCATCTATACTAGGTTTACCTTTCCAAGGAGGCCTTTCATAAAACAATTTTCAATTCTCCCTATTAATTTAATCAACACATTGTCATCAAACTAATTAAACATGGTAACATACATGCTAACATGCATACCCATATATTTCTATCTCTAAGATGCAGTAGTAAGCATGAGAAAAAATCCATTTACACAATCACCCAATAGTCCACATCACCGGGAATACACATTACAACACAGGACTCAGAAGCGGCTCAAGCGAAAATGCTTCAAGATATAATATACTGATTTCATCTGAACACATAACCATAGTCCATGATACATGATCCAAAATCCATGATACATATCTCACCAAGTGGCTTGATGCTCCTGGGAATGCACTCATATATGGCTCACACACACATATGGTGAGTTCCCCCATACAAGTCCACATGATCTACCCCTTGTTTATGTAAGGTGTTTAGCCCGCAAGGAGTAGTCACCACTCTAAGGTGGGAAGTGGATATTAGCTACATAATATCCTCACATACCCCCATACTCAAAGGTTCCCTACGTCTGCTTCATTATATACACTCACCAACTCTACCTCTTGCATCCTTGGTGAGGAATCACATTACTACACATGGCCAACATTCAAATTACACCAATGGAAACTAGTTTAGCCACCAAATTAATAAATAAAAGGTATCAAGTTGTCAATTTCAACAATAAACAACAAAATTGGAAATATCACAACATTAAATCATTATAATAAACTTTCCCAAAAATTTATGGCTAAACCATCACAAGAGAAGATGACCAAGTTGATGACCCACATTAGAACAAAATATCATGAAACTACACAACACATCACTGTGTGACTATATATATAGCCACCTCACAAGGAAGGAGGAAACAATGTCTGACTATTGCAATAGCCCATCGTGTGATGACCCAGCGGTCTGCTATTTCATGGCATGGGGTATTCACCCTGGAAACACCCTGCATCAAGTGACACATAATAAACATGTCAACACACTTGGCATGACAATACACCAAGTGGAGGGGGCACACATTGGTCGTATGTTGCATGACAGTGTTCCTCATGGAGAAGGCACGTGCAGGTCACACTCCGCATAGCGATATCTCTCATAGATCATCATCATAGCCAGAGGTACACATGGCTAGGGTCCACCCATATGCCTACCACATCTAAATAACTGAGCATGGGTGCCCCTCTACGAGCATGCAAGCATCTCCCACATTCTCTGCATCAGGTAGGACAAAAAAGCATACATACAAGTATATATACTGTGCCTTCATGTAACTCTATATGTGGCATCATGTTCTCGAGCTCGTCTCGCTACCATCAACAACACGGCTTCACTATCCACACTATGTCAGAATACTAGTGGGTGTGGCATCGTACCCATTTGCATCATGCCAGAGCAAGTGCAAATATGGTATCCATCACAACATGGGAAAAAACCTCCCTCCACATGCTAGACCATCAAGGAATGTGTATATCCATAAGTCATATCAAGTCCATGAGACCTCACATCAGGTACTGGTATCATACTCAAGAACTGTGGGGGTTTAGGCTATGCACTTATGAACCACATGTTTGGGTCCATCCTAAGGGAGAGAATTGATTACCTTTTTCCTCAAGAAGGGGAAGCTAAGGTCACATTGCACCGCCATTACATGTACGCCATACAACTACCCAAGGAAAAGGTGATTCTACTACCCCTACACATACTGACTTATCAACAACCCGTAGATCAACACTCAGTAGGGTAAAAATCAGGCATCAACACATAAATGGTATGGTTCTTCCATACTCATAAACATACATAACTTCCATGGTCAAGTTTTTAATGACACCACCGCATGGCACACCAAGCAATTACGGGTTTTGCACAACACCCAACACAATCACTGTTACAGGTTCTTTCACATACACAAGGGCATAAATAACATCATATACTATCCACATTTAATCATACTCTCATTGTTTCCACAATTCACAACATCCATCTACATAATTATTTCTAATCCCACTTTCACAAGAGTATATGTTAACCTGATACAATCACATCTCAATCTCATCTTTTCCCATCTCATGAGATGATAAAATCTATCAACAAGATGGAATACTGCAATAGAATAGGACATTTATAACCATTCATCATAAAGAAATCATATTTTCACATAATCAAATGCATTTAAATCACACAAGCATCATCCTCTTCTAGTGGAATAATTCACTTAAATATACATGCAATATAAATGTTTTTGAACATAGTAAATATTATATCTTCAAACATGTTATCCCAACCTAATTGACTACAATCATAAAAAAAATGAAGTATACACCAAGTACATTTAGTAGCCACTACCCATTAGTTCACATCTCACAATAACAACATCAGCAACAAGATTACCCAGAGATCCCAGTACTGCAACCTAGGCTCTGATACCAAATGTAATGCCCAATTTCTCATTATCACTCACATTATGAAAATTATCATTAAATTTGAAGTTAACATTCACATTTTAAAGAACTATTTAAGGTGGCATAGAAAGAAATAAAACATATGCTAAGTAGGTGCTTTGAAGAATTAAGGTAATGTACTTACCTTCTCATCGCTCGAATTACTTTATTCCAGTCACTTCTCCAATTCCTTTTCCATGGTAGGGTCAGTGAGGCACTACAACCTTGTGGAACCAAAGGTCCACTCCCACCATGCTAAGGAGATAATATTAGACCCACTCAAACGGGTATACAACATGAATGCAAACATAAAAGGTATACAAGACATCATAACTAAATGCATATGAAGATCCTAGAAGCTCTCTAGTCATAATAAGAAATTTACACAATACCAGAGGTACTGACGCATGTAGGATAACCTAAGCTATATATAGGGAAGTGTCATCACATAAGTCTACCCTTGAGTAACCCTAGTAGTCCTTCCTAGACCTTAGCCTCCAAGTGACTCTATGTGGCTCATTAATCCTTTCATGAAGGCAAGGATCCTAACTCCCATCCTAGTATGTAATAATACTCAAGGCATGTGTAGAGACTCAGACATATTATTAGTTAATTTTAAAACCCCTTTAATGTTTCATGTTTTCACTTATTAAGTAACTTGCCAATGAGTTACCCTAGTAGCCTCATAGATCCCCGACCCCCATTGCAAGTCACTTCCCCTCTATACACTTAGTTAACCTACCTAGGCTCAAAACAAAATCATGAAGGTATATCATAAAACTCAACACTGCTTCTGGCCCATACAAGAATATACTGGTTCTCAATTAACCATAACAACTAAAGTACTCTCATAAGATCACATAATATAGTTTGGACAAACTATGTTGGGTACAAGGAATCGAGACCAAAACTAACATCATAAAAACATGCACTGTAAACACACATGACACCATAGCGAAATAGAAACCCCAAAACCTCTTTTTTTATATCCTAAAAGTCAACTTAACACCCCAATAGATACCCAAAACGACAGAGTTTCATACAAGAAAAGAATACACAATTCATTTCAATAATCACCCAAAAATACATCATGACATGATAAATACATTTTTAGAAAGAACTAATCAAAACTTGGTGATAACCAATTTATAATAACATTATTCAAATTAGTTTATCTAATAAAATTACTAACAAAACTATAATTATTTTCCAAGGAAGATGCAAATAAAATCCCTATAGATTAATTTATAAAATCTACCACATATAAATTAACCTATTTTAATAATTACTAAGATTCAAATGTAATTACAAGTAAAATTTTATTGGAATCATCCACATAATTTAATTTAATTTAATTTACTTTAATTTTTTTTAAATAGAATTTTCTGAAAATAGAATATCCACTGCATGCGAATTCAAAAAAAGTTTTTTAGAAAAAAAAATAAAATTATATATATATATATATATATAATAGAATTTCTAAAAAATAGAATATTATTGCATGCAAATTCTAACAAGAATTATTTTAATACAAATAAATAAATCCTTCTTAAATAACATGCAAATAAATATATCTTATAAATGCCTATTCTTCAAAAATTTTTTTTTATTTAATTTTCATAATAAAAGAGAGAACATGCATTTATCCTCATTTTATATTTTACTATGCAATTGTAGATCTACATGCAATAATATTAAATTACTTAAATAATAAAGCATGTGATTTGATGCAATCAAGAAAAATATTCTAAATTTAATATTAATTCTTTATTTTTTTAAGAGAATCTTTAAACATGCAATTAATTCTATTCTTTTGTTTCCATGCAGATCTGGACCTAATTTTTGGATAGAAACCTGGTAAGGGTGCAACTTTCTTTCCAAGGTAAAGGATTTACAGATATTAGGGTTTCAAGTCAATTTTTACAATAACAAATTTGTCACAAAAGAAGACATTTTTCACAAATCTGAAACCCTAAGGGCAATATTAAAAACTAAATCATTCTAATTGAAAACTCTATTAGAATAACTGAGATGGTGGGGGGGGGGGGGGGAATCNGGGGGGGTGAATCAATGGCCTTAAAAATAATTTCAAAAATCCAACCAAACCTTATCTCTCAAATATAATACCCTCTAGTTATCTTTCAGTCTATCAAGATGTATGTCATAAATAAACTTAACAAATATAACCTGCTTGGTAAGATATTGTACGCTTCCTTCGATCGTGATCCGTGATTCCGAGGCTTTCCAAAGGCAAGGGTTAGTAGCAAAGGTTTCACAAATGATATAAATCAAGTACACAATACCACTAAAATGAATAAAAATGAAAGGTAATCAATAAAATGTACAAGCAAGAGAAAGGAAAATAAATAAATGCAAACCCCACGATGCTTGAAGCTTCTATTGTTTCTCTCTACTCCTTCTGAAACGCTGTACTTGATGCTCAATATTGGCGGGGCAACTTCTATGACTTGAGAAGTGTCGAGAATTTGCTAATTGAAATGGGTATGTGATTGCAAGATGACTTGAATGCTAGAACCAAAATGACGGAGTAATGGTGCACGAGAGCTTGAAATCCTGGATCCTTCAAATGGTTATGAAGGTTTTATTATATAGGAATTGGTGATGATATGAACGGTTGAGATCAATCCCAGAGATAGGGAGATGAATGTTTGAGATTAAAAGGAACTGGAGAAGCCATCAATAAACTCCACCTCTTCATTTGGTAAAG